>JAOTOL010001448.1:590000-672500 GCA_034440575.1 Imbricaverruca yamaguchii
TCGGGCGCGGTGGACAAAGGACCGCTCCGGTGACACGAGGCGAGACCGTGCCGTCGGGGTGTGCCACCGGACCGGAGAACTTGTTCGGGGACAGGTCATGCCAGGTCGTGAACTCGACACCACGGCCGCTGGCCGGTCAGCTCTAACCCCCGGGTCGGGCGAACGCTTGTCAGCGATGTGCGTCTCCTGTGTATAGCCCGCCCAGGAATAGACTGCTGGGGAATGGGTCAGACTCACGGCCAGAGCAGGTAGCGCGAAGGAGAGGAAGATTAACGTGGGAGCAAGGTGAGGCCCATGTGCAAAAACATTCCCAGTGAGGTCTAATTGCTGACACACTCACACACGCACGCGAATGTGATTGATGTTCGGTGTGTATTTTTAGCCGCCATTGCATGGCCTCCCACTTGAACAATGGCCATGCACGTGCCCGTAGCCGTTGTAATTCCTTTGCCCAAATGATATAAATCCCCAGATTCGCGGATCCTGGTGCTATTCTCTGTTCTGCACCTTTATGCTATGTGCAAAACCCTCGGACATTTTAACGGCATCAACTCAAAAGTGTAATCTGCACCTGCTTTAGAACGCACTTCGCCTTTTTCTCCTGGTCAGGAGCTTCAACCGTCGACATGACCCATTGGACGGATGGCGGGGTGAGATGCTGTTATCTTAAAATGACGTTCGTAGGCGGCTTTGTGTAGGCTTTAAAATTAAAATTAAGTTAACCACGCGAACAAGGTTAGGCAGACTTTCTTCACCAACATGATAGTGAACACTGGAACCAGTGCCAGAAAACATTGTCGTAGCAGCACATTGAACATCTTTAAAAACAGCATGGCAATATTATAAGAATGAGGGCTTGCTTTTCAGTATTACGGAGGGCTGATTGACGATTTGGTGGGCAACTGTTCGTGTACGGTGCACCAGGGCCCTTGTGGCTCATTTTAAATTTTTTTTTTTTTTTATGTAGTGGATGCATCCTCGTTCATTCAGTATTCAGATATCATCATTCAAGCATTCATACAAAGCCAACCGCAGGTGATCGGACATTCACAGGGCACAGTGTGAATGCCCGATGAAAGTGAATGCCACTGTTTCAGTTTCACTGCATAGACTAGTAGGGGCGCAAAATGACCAACGCTGTCGACGCGCCCTGAGGCACAAATCCACCACCAACACCACCAATGCATAGTCCAGCTCAGGCGCTTCATTGGGGAAACGATCGCCGCTCCTCCAGCTGTCTCCGGCGGGACTGTACGATGGCCGTGACGTCACAAGGCTGACCGTGACGTCACGAGGGTCAGAGACCTCGCGTCAGCGCCACTATCTGTCTGCGCCGGCGGGCGGCGCGCGCCAACCACCCACGACTAATTTTTACTCAGACGAGTGATCCGACCATTCACTCACTGTCGGGGTCCACGCGGCGGCGACGATTACCCAGTCACGTGACTCAGACGGTGCTCTGTCGGCCAGTCACGTGACTTGGACAGTGATTTGTCAGCGGGTCACGTGCCTCGGACAGTGATTTGTCAGCGGGTCACGTGCCTCGGACACTGATTTGTCAGCGGGTCACGTGACTCGGACAGGACTCGGGTCAGCTAGTCACGTGAACTGGCTGCACCACTGCCCACCTGAGGTGTTCCCCTAGAATCCCCTTGTTCAATTGTCCGGTGCGTTGACGCCAACGGGCGGCTGTCAGGAGTACTGTCAGGAGTACCCTCTCGGCATCTCTCTTCGCATCTACCCGGATGCCCACAATAGTTTTGAATGCCCACAGTTCGGGTTCAAAGACACACCCATAGGTAGTTTGCCAAACTTTGGCCTCTGTTTTCGTCGCAAATTAAACTGACATGCGGACACTGAACGCACACTTAAGCTGTCACAATAAATGCCGCAATAACTTCCAGAGTAACTGCCACGATAACTTCCGCAATAGTAGCCACAATAATTTCCACAACAACCTCCATAGTAACTGTTACAAGAACGTCCACACTAACTGCCAACAATAACTGCTGCAATAACGTGCCACAATAACTGCTGCAATAACGTCCACAATAACTGCTGCAATAACGTCCACAATAACTGCCACGATAATTGCCACAATAACGTGCACAATAGCTGCCACAAATGCTTTCAAAATAACTGCCACACAAACTTCTGAAAAACTTTGCAATCGTCCGCACCAGCTGCCCGAACATGCTCGTTTTCGCTAGGCAGAACTAGCGATTCGAAAAGGTGAGTTTTGTAGTGTAGACCCGGTATTTCCTTGGGCCTCGCGATGTGGTCTGGTGGGGCATCGATTGTGCCGCTGACACTTAGATCGAAAGGATTGCTGACAACCGCCCTCTGTTGACTGGACATTCTAACGGCAGCGGGCGGCGGTGGGGCGCCTGCCCGGCGGCCGATATGAAGCGACCGCTCAGAGTAGCGTGACAGTCCACTCTCGTCCGGTCTCGTCGACAACTCCTCAGCGGCTCCCTGAGCGCTAGGGGACCATTTGGACATTAGGGGACACGTCACTGACCGCGGCCGTACCATATTGACCCGCCACACCCGGCGGAAGTCGGAGCCGTCGGACGACCATCGGCACTAGACACTGGCTAAGCAGCTTAGTGCGCCGTACCAGCTATTGTGACCCCGGCGGACAGAGGTCGGCAAGTTAGAGCATATATAGCTTAGGTTTCACTACTTAACTTGCCACTGAGCCTACCACCAGAAAGTAGCTTCGTTGCAGTAAAGTGTTTGTATTCCGATCCTGCAATTGAATGAAGGATTTGTGTTAGTTTGCATAGGTGATGATCGAAAGGGGTGATGATCGGGTGTGGACAAGAAGCGAAGACAAGTCAGAGACAGAAACCAAATACCGCCTCCAAGACCTTTCCTCCCCACGGAGCAACATTGGATAATCATGTTCCGAGGCACGACAAAGACGTACGCTTGTATATTTATTACCGTCATTTATTATTTACTTTACTTTGATACATTATTTTACATTATATTTATACCTTTATGTTTAACGTTTATATGAGCTTGATTTTGAGCAGCGAATCTTCCCCAGAGCACTCATCGCTATTTGACACCATGAACACGCAGTTGCTGAATACGTTTTAGCCATTTATTGCATAAGAGCACAAAGCCATTTATTATAATAATACTACGATTTTGCATTTGTTGTCGCGGAAAAATAACCGGTACAGTCAAGAACCAATGTGCGTGTGCTGTCGGGACTGAAGCGTGTCGGTGTTGGCCGGCCGCTACAGCCCGCCTTGTCCGAGCTGCTCCATTTTCTAGAGTTCTTGATGTGCCGCTTCTGCTCTCCGGCCACACGCCGAACGGTGCGTCGGAGCTGCGCGTGTTTGAACGCCATCGGCAGTGACGAGAAGGGGGGATGAGACGACTGGGGGGCCACTCCAGCCTGCTGCTGTCCACTCACCAAAACAGAGATTGATTGTTGACGAGGCAATAAAGCAGGCGACGCGCCCCGAAGTGTGCTGTGCATGTATTGAGCGCGGTGGCGCCCTCTGGAGTTTGCTGCGGCGGAGCGTCTGGTGGTGAAATATCCGCCGCACTCGCCTGGTTCTGGCAGGTCATCGTGCGCCGACGACCCGACTGCACCGAGACGGGCTGTTCAATACGCTGCGGTCTAGGGGAGGGGATGGGGGACGAGTAGTCTATGGCTAAGTTGCCCGTCTCACAATCGGAAGATTGTGGGTTCGAGTCTCACCTGTCGCTACTCTTCGCCCGCGACCAATCGGCGTGAGAGATTGGCGACGCTACAGGACTTAAAGGTCGACGTGTCGTAAAACCAATAACCACTTGGGGAGGGGATGGCCGAGGTTAAGGTGTTGGGCTCTGGGTACCAAAGGTCCCGGGTTCGACACTCGCACCGCTCCGGACATTTCCAAATCCCGCGGCCCACCGGCGAGACAGTGCGGGCGGCGTCATTAGCCGTGACTGTGCATGAAGTGCGCCGTGAAACACCAAAAAAAAACTATGTGGTCTACGTCAGATATCGCATGGGGCATGCAGAGGAAACAAGCACAGTCAAGTACAGGGTGGCTAAGCTGAGCTTTGCCGCAGCGTTGAAACTTCCACATTCAGGAGTGTTCAGTAGAGTAGCACCCCATGAAGTGGATAGAACAGATGTCCCGTTCACTTTGGCATCGCGCTTGTGCCTAACTCAGCCAGAATCGAGTGTTTCACGCCAAGAAATCCAGTATTTTTGGTTGCGCCATCGTCAAGACCGTGCCTGTGCATGTCTCGTTGGCTATGTACTTACGTGCCATTAAGCTACATATTAGACGTCTCGGTCTATGCTCGAGAGACTGCAAACTAAAAATAACTCTGCGATTAACACGCTGTGGGTGCGGTGTTTGTGGCTTGTGGCGATTTCCGCCTTTGTGATTTCATCCGCTGTCCCGTGTGTTCCACGTTGTTGCCTTTGCGGTATTTGTTATGCCGGCCATGAACCCCATTCAAGGTTTCTGGTGGTCTCCTCATTATCTCGTGCGTTGTCCCCACTGAGGTCCCCGTTGAGGCCCCGTTGAGGCCCCGTTGTCCGCGTTGAGGTCCCTGCTGTCCGTTGCTCTGCGCTTGGTCGCACGAGTGCCACCAATGCGGCGAGCGAGATGTGCCCCCGACTACCCCCCCCCCTGTCCAACAGCACGGCTGACGTGACAATGGCAGCGGCAGTCTGGCCCTGCCATCACCACGGGGGGCCGGAGGGGGGCACTTTAGGCCGGAAACAAGACCGAATGGTGATTTGATATGTGGGAGCGCCGGGCGGAGTACTCTGTTGGCATAGGCAAACGACAGCCGCAGACCAGATAAATAAAGATGACGAGCGGCCGTAATGGTCGGAAGGTGACGGAACACAGGGGAGAGCATGCAAATACGTGCGTGGGTCTGTGTGTGTGTGCTTGTGGTGGGATGGGAACCGGTAAGTGTGATGTATGCACAGGGAGTTGGGGTTGGTCACGGCAGTTGGGATGGGGAGCTGGCAAGTGTGACGTGTGCCCAGGGAGCGGGGATCGGTCACGTTGTCCGGGCGACTCTGCGTGAGAGTTTCGCACAATGACGGTACGTCGAATGATGTAAGAATCGTTAACAAAAGTGCCTTGTAGACACTTGACGGATGAGTGTGTTGCCAGTTTATTTGCGAATGGGTGTTGCCAGTCTATCGGCTGATGAGAGTGTTGCTAGTTTATTGGAGGATGAGAGTGTTGCCAGTTTATTTGGAGTTGAGTGTGTTGCCAATTTATTGACGGATAAGAGTGTTGCCAGTATATTGACGAAGGAGACCATTGCCAGTTTACATGCTGATGCCAGTGTTGCCAGTTTATTTGCAGTTGTGTGTATTCCCAGTTTATTGGCTGATGGCCGTGTTGCCAGTTTATTTGCAATTGTGTGTGTTCAGTGTTTATTGGCGGATGGCAGTGTTGCCAGTTTATTGGCAGTTGAGAGTGTTACCAATTTATTGGCTGTTGAGAGTGTTGTTTGCCTGCTCGACCCGCCTGTTGCGTGTGCTCAGCTGACAGACGAATGTGTTGCTGGTGGGTTCCATCAGCGTTGATGACTTACCTTGTGCGTGCTCTCACTCACTCCCGAGATGTTCATCGCCGAAGGAGGTTCGACAGTTGAGTAATGGCGCGCATGTACCGCCGGTCCCCAGTCGGCGCGTAATTGCTGCCGACTGCCTGTAGCCGGGCTGTGCCTTTGTCTGGTGCGTGGCAGGAGCCGTCGTCACAATAGGCGGAGGTGTGCGCGCCGGCCGAGCGTTTGTTGTTGCCGAAAGTGGCGGAGGTTTCTCCTTCGTTCCGGAAGTCAAATGCGTTGCATTCTCCGCGTCCGGGTGCCAGAAAGGTTTCGACATTTCGCCACCAGGCCGCTCGCTCCTCGTGTCATTAGTGGTCAGAGTGCACCGCCTGCGCGGGTTTGTGCGCGTGAGGCAGCGAACAGTGATGCCCACTCTGCAGGTCGAAGAGCCCACACAATTGCCAGTCTGCGGGCTGTTGTCCAGGGCGCACTCATACTTCCGTTGAATTTGTGGAGGTTATGAACGGTGGAGGTTATGAGTTGTGGAGGTTATGATACGCTGTCCTACTTATTGTTCACTGAGCAGAAGCAAGTGAGCACTTGCGATCACATCATAGACGACTGTCAAATCGTTAAAGACAACTGTTAAAATGTCACAGACAACTGTCAGCCCGTTACAGACGACTGTCAGACCGTCACAGACGACTGTCAGACCGTCACAGACGACTGTCAGACCGTCACAGACGACTGTCAGACCGTCACAAACGACTATCAGACCGTCACAGACGACTGACCGTTACAGATGACTGTCGGACCGTCACAGACGACTGTCAAGCCGTCAACAATGACTGTCAAGACATCTCAAGCAACTGCCAAACCGTCACCAACGACGACGTTCGGGTCGAAATGTGCCGAGGCTAGCGCCACCATCAGTGACGTCACGAGTCAGCTGTCGGCGCGGCCGTTCCCGCCGCGCGCCGTCGATGAAGATATTTAATCAGGCGCGAGCGGCACCAAGAGCCGCTAATCTCGGCGGCCGCGCCACCCGCTCGCGCCGATAACTGCCGGCACAATGGATAATTGCGCGCAGATCGCCGCGGCCCGTCGGCACCGACGCGCCCCGCCGACCACCGCTGCGAGCCGCCGAGACCGTGACGGTGGCGAGACCGTGACGTCTCGCCGGTCCGGCCGGGCCGACATTCCGGCCGCTCTGGCATTCCGGCAGCTCCGCCGGTGATCGAAGACAGCACGCCGGCAGGGCTTTTCGCCGGTCGCGCGCCGCCGTGTCGCCGCTGAATTTCGCGCGCCCGTTTTTACGTGGGACTTGCGCCGGACAGACGCGGACAAAACCCGCGCCGCAGCTCGCGCGGACCGCCGGTGCGTCCATTCCGGAGCGGCGCGCCTGTCAGCGCGCCTTAGCCGATGGCCTCCGCCGGGAAAATAAAGCCCATTACGGCTCGAGAGACGTCCAGGCCGGTCCGATAAACGCCACGGAGGGAGACGGCGCGGCGGGAAGAGCAGCGGCGCGGCTTCCTCCGCGGTGCTGCCGTACGCGGTCGGCCTGTCTCCGCGTGGGGAGGACGCCTCGCCAGGTGGTGCTGGTGATCGTTCTGGTTTGTTTGTTTGTTTATTGGTTGGTTCGACACACTTTGTGCAATTCCGGTAATGGCGCCGCCCCTGTTTCGCCGGTGGGCCGCGGGATTGGGAAATGTCTGAGTGGCGCTAGAGTCGAACCCGGGACCTTTGGTACATAGCCGCTTAACTGGCTGCTGATGTTTGGTGCTGGTGCTGGTGCTGGTGTTGGTGCTGGTGATGGTGTTGGTGCTGGTGCTGGTGCTGGTGCTGGTGTTGTGGTGCTAATGTTGGTACCGGTGTTGGTGTTGTTGATGTTGGTGCTGTTGTTGGTGCTGGTGCTGGTGCTGGTGCTAGTGCTGGTGCTGGTGCTAGTGCTGGTGCTGGTACTGGTGTTAGTGCTGGTGCTGGTACTGGTGCTGGTGCTGCTGCTGCTACTGGCGCTGGCGTTGGTGTGTGTCTACGGGGAGATGGCTGGACGAATGGGGGGCGTATCTGGCGGCGCGCGCGCGCCGAATTATCAGGGGACTGACGGAATTGCTGGCCGAAAATGCAGCCTCGTTGGCGCTACAAATTTGCAGACGGCACCTGCTCTGAGTCCCAATGCGACCAACGTGATGAAGTGTGGCCGAGGGAGGTGGCTCGTGAACTCAGCGGAGACTATGCAGACCGTGGACACCGAGCGGATCGAAACAGTATCGCAGGTCGTCGGTGGTCATAGGTCAGAGGTCAGAGGTGGGAGGTGCACGTCAGCTGTTGTGTGCTGCTCGAAGTGAGCGCCTGACGCGGAGTATGTGCGCAGCGTCTCCAAGGTTGCCGGCAAGGTCCCACGAAGTGTTGGAGAATAACAGTACTGGGAGAGGATCTGTTTGATGTAGTCGGAGGTCGGGGCGGAGGTACGGCGCGCTGAGGCTTTCATGTTTTCTCGTCCCCGCCAAATGTGCTGGCTGTGCGCATTATGTATGTACACACTACATACAGTGTAGTGTGTACATACAGTATAGTGTACAGTACACATAAGTGTGTAGTGTGTACATATGCACACACTACACACTTTCCCCTTGTGGACCTCAGCTGTCGTTTGCCGCACTCCCCATATCAGGGCCTCCTTCAACGTGCTAACCGTACGTACTCCCATACTCCCATACATACGTCATGCGTCATTTTGCATCATGCTCCTCCCACACATACGTCATAAGTTCATCCGAGGAACACAAATTGGCCGGGCCCAGCTTGGTCCGATCCATTTCACTTTTGAAGCCTAAGCAACTTTTTAGAACAGTATTTATGTCCAAATTTAATCACCCGGAATGAGGCCTGATCTTTCAATTTTGATCCGAGCAGTCCTCACCGAATATTTCCTTTGAAGCAAGGATAGTATGTGCTCAAATAACCAGTGAAGCCGACGCCTGCTTAGAGTCAGCCAGGCAGACGCCGGTCATGTCGTCTTGTCGTCATTCCACGTGATCTGTGTGCCCCGAGGCTGGGCGGCTGCGTGGCCGGTGTCAGTCCTGTGGAGTGTGCCGCGCCAGACGAGTGTGTGGAGAATACACTGAGCAAGAAAGTTAGGATAAAAGGACGGCTACGCAGCGTGACTGCACTGATTAGACAATGGGGCGCGCTGTATTTCAGCTGGAGGGGCGGGGATGGCCGAGTGGTTGAGGTGTTGAGCTCTGGACACCGAGGTACCGGGTTCAACACTCGCGCAGCTCAGGACATTACCCAATCCCGTGGCCCACCGGCGAAACAGTGTGGACGGCGCTATTAGCCGTGATTGTGCATAAAGTGCGTCATGAACCACCAAATAAACAAGCGCCCGAGCTGGAAAAGAGCACCATATACGGCAAATGAGCCCGATGTCGGCAAGATCCGACCACTTTCGGCTGAGACAGGTTGTTGTTCGGTGGGAGGATGTCGGAATTGATGGCGCGATTTCCGCCGTCGTTCACCTCTGCCGAATATCGAGCACGCGCCCGGCAGCTAAATGCACGCTGCGGAATTGTGGAAATACGTTTCACTTAACTCTGCGATTCCTTAGCTTACGACAAAATCGGGACCGAGTAAGGCGCGTGCTGCCACCCGCCGCCACGAGAGAGCAGTGGCAGTCGGTCCAGAAGTGTCCTGTCACGAGATGGTGCCCGATCTGGTGCCCTCAGCAGGGAGGTCTCATACCGGCCCATCTCTTGCCCTTGCTCGTTTAACGCCCCATATGATTTGTTATAGACCTGGTATGCACCATACAGTATGCAGTCATACAGTATACTGTATGACCGCTTACCAGTTCACATAGAAATCGGCTACGTAAACGTTGTTTGTCCTCGTTCATCAGCTGATTCATCTTCCTGCTACTCACCTGGTAGCTTAATCCATAGACTCAGTATGTTTATTTGTACTACGGTGGAAGTGCAATTGCAGATGTACGCAAGACAAGACCCAATCAGGAATGCTATTGAGTATTTTAATGGGCTTAAAATCAGAGTGCTTGTCGACATTGTCGGTCTCTTCTTTTAACGCCGTGTAGAAAAACAAACATCGAAACCGATGGCATTTGCTGATCGGTTTCGAGATCAGAAGTGGCGCCCATGGATGCGCTGATTGTACATTGTCTAATGTCCATAATCTCCAACAGCATATTCAGCCCTTGACAGACGTCGTGAACCAAAAAGCTTAAACAGAACAGGCGAACAGTTTTCAGTTCCAACAGGCTGCGGGATGCGGGCTGTTAAGACTGGATCGATGCGCGATGGCTTCGGGATTCAGATGTGAGCGTGTGACACAGCCCACACGTGTCTAGCCGCATTTAGTGGCATTCGGTACCCACATTCTGTAACCACTGTGTCTTAAATGCATTCACCGAGGTCGCGAATATTTCCGCACTTGGTGTCCTCGCCAAAACGTGTTTATCTAGTAATGTGCCGAATAAGCCACACCTTACAGTTTCGACACGTGCATGCGATACGTTGGATAAGGTAGGTTGCCTGCCGATGGCTAACACAACACTTGTCTTGCAGGCGAGACGCTGAGCGACATGGTCCGGACTTACTCGGAGATCCGCAACCACGAGCTGACCCTGGTGAGTGGTGTGGCGGAGGAACGCTGGACCCTGACAAACACAGACACATACTTTTTTTGTATTGAGGTAATACACAATGAACTTGTGACTACTATAACCTCGCGTCAATTAAATAGAACAGGCCCTGGGTTATTTTACGACGCATTCAACCGCTAGGTCATATAGCGTCGCCAACCTCTCACGCCGATTGGTCGCGGGTGGACCCGGTAGACGCCGTCGGCTGTGAGATTCGAACCCACAATCTTGCGATCGAGAGTTTGACGCTCTACCAACTGAGCCACCGCGCCCCGAGGAACGCCGGACTGGGACCTCACTGCGAGTGTCCCTGTGTTGCGACCTGCCGGCCACTGTCTCGTCGCGGCTCGGTACCTCTGGTGTGTTACGGTGGGCTGCTGAACAGGCGTCTCGGTACCTCTGGTGTGTTACGGTGGGCTGCTGAACAGGCGTCTCGGTCCCTCTGGCGTGTTGCGGTGGGCTGCTGAACAGGCGTATCGGTCCCTCTGGCGTGTTGCGGTGGGCTGCTGAACAGGCGTCTCGGTACCTCTGGCGTGTTACGGTGGGCTGCTGAACAGGCGTCTCGGTACCTCTGGTGTGTTACGGTGGGCTGCTGAACAGGCGTCTCGGTACCTCTGGTGTGTTACGGTGGGCTGCTGAACAGGCGTCTCGGTACCTCTGGTGTGTTACGGTGGGCTGCTGAACAGGCGTCTCGGTACCTCTGGTGTGTTACGGTGGGCTGCTGAACAGGCGTCTCGGTACCTCTGGTGTGTTACGGTGGGCTGCTGAACAGGCGTCTCGGTACCTCTGGTGTGTTACGGTGGGCTGCTGAACAGGCGTCTCGGTACCTCTGGTGTGTTACGGTGGGCTGCTGAACAGGCGTCTCGGTACCTCTGGTGTGTTACGGTTGGCTGCTGAGCAGGCGTCTCGGTACCTCTGGTGTGTTACGGTGAGCTGCTGAACAGGCGTCTCGGTACCTCTGGTGTGTTACGGTGGGCTGCTGAACAGGTGTCTCGGTACCTCTGGTGTGTTACGGTTGGCTGCTGAACAGGCGTCTCGGTGCCTCTGGTGTGTTACGGTGGGCTGCTGAACAGGCGTCTCGGTACCTCTGGTGTGTTGCGGTGGGCTGCTGAACAGGCGTCTCGGTACCTCTGGTGTGTTACGGTGGGCTGCTGAACAGGCGTCTCGGTGCCAATGGTGTGTTACGGTGGGCTGCTGAACAGGCGTCTCGGTACCTCTGGTGTATTACGGTGGGCTGCTGAACAGGCGTCTCGGTATCTCTGGTGTGTTGCGGTGGGCTGCTGAACAGGCGTCTCGGTACCTCTGGTGTGGTACGGTGGACTGCTGAACAGGCGTCTCGGTACCTCTGGTGTATTACGGTGGGCTGCTGAACAGGCGTCTCGGTACCTCTGGTGTGGTACGGTGGGCTGCTGAACAGGCGTCTCGGTGCCAATGGCCGCCCCCCCCCCTCGCACCCCAACCACACCGTGACTTCCGCCGGACGAAGTGGGCGGCAATCAAGATAAGGCAAAGGTATTAACCGTACTGCAGCAAACTCATTTCAGACGGGGCCGGCGTCTCGGTGTATCTTACGTCAGAGTTGGATACGTGCTTTGTAGTCCTGGATGTGGATAGAAGCATATTGCGCAATCGGATGTGGAGAGAGTATTTCTTTTCCAAATTGTGACATCAGAATCTCAGCGGTAAACTATTCTTCCTAAGTTCAACCACCTAACCATTCACTTCAGGATCTTTCAGAAGTGTGCTGTGTGTGTATATGTGTGTGCATGTTGGTGTAATGCGTATGTGTGTGTGTATGTTGGTGTATGTGTATGTGTTTGTGCTGATGTAATGTATATGTGTGTATCTTGGTATAATGTCTGTGTGTGTGTGTGTGTGTGTGTGTTGGTACAATGTGTATGTGTATATACGTTAGAGTAATGTGTATTTGTGCGTGTGTGTACGTCGGTGTAATGTGTATGTGTGTGTATGTTCGTATAATGTGTATGTGTGTGTACGTTTGTGTAATGTGTATGTGTGTGTAATGTGTATGTGTGTGTTTGTATGTTGGTATAATGTGTATGTGTGTGTACGTAGGTATAATGTGTATGTGTGTGTACGTTGGTGTAATGTGTATGGGTGTGTGTGTTGGTGTCATGTGTATGTGTGTGTATGTTGGTGTAATGTGTATGTGTGTGTGTATGTTCGTATAATGTGTATGTGTGTGTACGTTGGTGTACTGTGTATATGGATGTATGTTGGTGTAATGTGTATGTGTGTGTGTGTGTGTATGTTCGTATAATATGTATCTGTGTGTATGTTGGTGTAATGTATGTGTGTATATGTTGGTGTAATATGTATCTGTGTGTATGTTGGTGTAATGTATATGTGTATGTGTTGGTGTAATGTATATGTGTATATGTTGGTGTAATGTATATGTGTGTATGTGTTGGTGTAACGTGCGTTTGTGGACGTGTCGGCGCGTGACGGCCGTGGGCGCCGTTCTCTTCAGCTGAAGGCGTTCTATGTGGACCTGGTGGCTCCGCTGGAGACCAACCTGGAGAAGGACTGGAGAGTGGTGCAGGCCGAACACAAGCGGTTCACCGCCCACTGGAGATCACTGCAGGACAGCTACGGCCGCGCACAGGTCAGTCACCTGGTGCAGGTCAGTCACCTGGTGCAGGTCAGTCACCTGGTGCAGGTCAGTCACCTGGTGCAGGTTAGTCACCTGGTGCAGGTTAGTCACCTGGTGCAGGTCAGTCACCTGTGTTAGTCACCTGGTGCAGGGTACTTTTAGTCACCTGGTGCAGGTTAGTCACCTGGTGCAGGTTAGTCACCTGGTGCAGGTTAGTCACCTGGTGCAGGTTAGTCACCTGGTGCAGGTTAGTCACCTGGTGCAGGTTAGTCACCTGGTGCAGGTTAGTCACCTGGTGCAGGTTAGTCACCTGGTGCAGGTTGGTCACCTAGTGAAGGTTAGTCACCTGGCGCAGACCGAATGCAAACGATTCATCGCCCACTGGAGAACAGTCACCAACTGTGAGGACATGTGACTCAAGGGAGTAGCAGACGGTAGGAGAGTCTGGCTCGGGCGACTCACCAATTGTGAGAAGGTCTGACTTAGGCGAGTCACCAGTTGTGTGTCTGACTTAGGTGTGCTGGTGATTCATTTGGGTCACCAGCTGTACGGGAGGCGAGTCACCAGTTGCAGGAGGGTCTGATTCAGGTATGCTAGTGACTCGTTTGAGTCACCAGTTGTAGGAGGCGAGTCAGCAGTGGTAAGAGGGTCCGACTCAAGTGAGTCACCAGTTGTAGGAGGGTCTGTCTCAGGTGAGCTGGTGACTCAGGCGAGTCGCCAGATCCAGCTCAGCTGTGGTCTGTCCCAGTTGGTCCAATTGCGAAAGATGGAGGGCTCACTCTCCCAAGAACAATCTACAATATTACCGGAGTCTTTGTTTTGACGGTTTCATATCCGGTCCGCTACGTGCGATGATTTATGAAGCCTTCGTCCCTTCATCATTCCAACTTTCATTTTCCAACGAGAAGGCGCGACTCGCGACAATCGACCGACACACGGCTGCGAGAGGACTTCTAATCAGAGAGGAACTCTGGAAAATGTGTTCCCCTGCCGTGGAAAAGTGAAGCAAGAACGCCCCTCAGAAGAGAAAAGACGCCCTTCTGAGGAAGGTGTAATGCACCACTCACTAACCTCAAACCCCCCGCCCAGTGATTTTTTTCGCAGCCAATTACCCCTCATGGAAAAATGCGCCCTTCAGCATGATTAAGAGCCTCCCCACCACCTCCCATCGCCCAGGGAATTTTCAGCCGAAGGCGTCACTCCAGGGTCTTTTGTAGTGACCCCCTCCCCGAGGGAATGGCACACGTACAGACGAGCACTCCCCACCCACGAAAATTATTAGATCCGCCCCGGATAGCCAGAGGTACCATACACTCTCCTACGTACTCTCCGAACTTTCCTCCAGCTGGCCAGAGTGGCTTCAGTCTGCTGTTGTTGTTGAACTTGGAGCACACTCCTCCCGCGCGCGCTCCCCCGAGGGGCGCGGCGGCCACCGTGGGTCCCACTAAGTGAAAGCTCCACAGATCCTGTCGATGTGCGGAACTTTGCACTGACGCTAGCTCCGTGACTAAACTGAAATCGATGCCGAACGCTTTGGCCTGCTGATCAGCTCTGGACAACACCAGCTACGGCTAGCGGATGCCGATGCCGCAGAGTTGGTGTTCAGCGCATCCAGGGTGCATGCTCCCGACACAGAGCGTGTGCAGTAGTTCCGGTCTGCAGCTAGTTTGATCGTGTGAAACATTTTGCGTGGTTTCAGAGCCTATTCTGAGCGCCTTTGAGCGGTCGTACTTTGTGGAGGATTTCACTCATGTCAGTGGTTAGAATTGGAGGGTGGAGTATGCCCGGGCTTTAGCGTTTAACTTCTAGTATGTAGGGTTTGCAGGTTGCTGTAAGATGGAGGTTGCAGGTTACTGTAAGGCTATCAACAACTTCACGTGCCCTTTGGGTAGAAAATACGTTGGAGCATCCAGAGCAGTTTCTTTCTTTTTGAATCTCCAATTTGCATTCAAATGTTGTAGAAAATGCATTTCGATATGTCTACTTGTGCATTTCAATCGCTGTACCACGTCAGCTTTGTCGGAAAATTTATCTGAGATCGGTGGCCGCTCCTATCACCGTATTCAAGGTAATCAAAATAAAGCATCTAGCCGGCGACGTCTACGATTGGCGCCATTTATAATCAGCTGACAACCGGCCACACCAATCCCGCGCGAACCGCGGCTCCAGCCACCGTCACGGCCGGTATCTGCACGCCTCGGATTCCGAGCCAATTCCTGGTTCGGATTTGCAGGCGTTGTGACGCGAACAGCAGCAAGGCGACGGCTATGGAGACGTCAACGGGTCACAGGCCTGTCACTTCACGGCCGGGTGCGTGTGTGCACCGTTTTGGGTGTGCAGGTCGCAGGCCGGGTGTACCGTGGTAGGTGTTGGGTGTCCATGTCTCAGACCCGGTATATCATGTTGGGTGTCCATGTCTCAGACCCGGTATATAATGTTGGGTGTCCATGTCTCAGACCCGGTATACCGTGTCGGGTGTCCATGTCTCAGACCCGGTATACCGGGTTGAGTGTCCATGTCTCAGACCCGGTATACCGTGTTGGTGTCCAGGTCTCAGACCCGGTATACCGGGTTGAGTGTCATATTCAGACCCGGTATACCGTGTTGGGTGTCCATGTCTCAGACCCGGTATATCATGTTGGGTGTCCATGTTTCGACCCGGTATACCGTGTTGGTGTCCATGTTCAGACCCGGTATACCGGGTTGAGTGTCCATGTATCAGACCCGGTATACTGTGTTGGGTGTCCATGTCTCAGACCCGATATACCGTGTTGGGTGTCCATGTCTCAGACCCGATATACCGTGTTGGGTGTCCAGGTCGCAGGCCGGGTGTACCGTGGTGGGTGTCGGGTGTTCATGTCTCAGACCCGGTATACCGTGTTGGTGTCCATGTCTCAGACCCGGCATACCGTGTTGGTGTCCATGTCTCAGACCCGGTATACCGTGTTGGGTGTCCATGTCTCAGACCCGGTATACCGTGTTGGGTGTCCATGTCTCAGACCCGGTATACCGTGTTGGGTGTCCATGTCCCAGACCCGGTATACCGTGTTGGGTGTCCATGTCTCAGACCCGGTATACCGTGTTGGGTGTCCATGTCTCAGACCCGGTATACCGTGTTGGGTGTCCAGGTCTCAGACCCGGTATACCGTGTTGGGTGTCCATGTCGCAGGCCGGGTGTACCGTGGTGTGTTGGGTGTCCATGTCTCAGACCCGGTGTTGGGTGTCCATGTCCCAGACCCGGTATACCGTGTTGGTGCCAGGTATCAGACCCGGTATACCGTATTGGGTGTCCATGTCCCAGACCCGGTATACCGTGTTGGGTGTCCAGGTCTCAGACCCGGTATACCGTGTTGGGTGTCCATGTCTCAGACCCGGTATACCGTGTTGGGTGTCCAGGTCTCAGACCCGGTATACCGTGTTGGGTGTCCATGTCTCAGACCCGGTATACCGTGTTGGGTGTCCATGTCCCAGACCCGGTGTTGTTCCAGGTCTCAGACCCGGTATACCGTGTTGGGTGTCCAGGTCTCAGACCCGGTATACCGTGTTGGGTGTCCATGTCTCAGACCCGGTATACCGTGTTGGGTGTCCATGTCTCAGACCCGGTATACCGTGTTGGGTGTCCAGGTCTCAGGCTGGGCGCACCGTGTTGATATTCGTACTTTGCGAGCAATAATACACCGAACACATTCTGTCGAAAAATCGGTTGCACGTTATATCTACGAATAGTTTATCTTAGGCTGTTTGAAGCTGTTATATTTATTACCATTTCTGTTGATATCTACGTGGATCATCCCTGCAATATAAGCGCCAGCGCGGGATGATCGAATGGCTTGCTCTGACCTTTGAAGGCCGCGGTGATTAGGTCACGGGCTAGAACCCTGCCGTATGTCGTTAGACCAATATCATTAGGGATCTGACGAGTAATATATCATCGCCTGTGAGTGCATAGGAATGTTCATAATGTTGGAGAAATCTAGCCACTCTTGAAGTCGGCCCTGATGCGCATACGGCGCCCATAAATCAAACAGTTGTGGTTTAGCAATGTTCAGGTGCACAAAGCCCTGGTGTTCGTGACATAGTAGTTCTCCTGTTACCCATGACTTGTCACGTGCCTGTGAGCAATCCTCTGGATCTTCAGCAAGATGAGATGCAAATTTTTGTGAAACACAAAGAAGATCTAGACGTCATAGATTTGGAGACAGACAGCGGCGTCACTCAGGTCTTAGGAACGAGGCATGGCTGTGATAAATGTTGTATTGGGTGCAGAGCTGATCTTATTTATGCCCGCTATTGATAATCATTTCGAAGTACCATGATTCGAGACCATATTTTCATTTATCCCCACAAAATATTACACGCAGCGAACAATGTGCCCCGCTATGCCGGCCTCGTTATTCCTTTCATTGCTACTTCAGAGCAGTGGCGCAGACAGCATTTTCTTCAGGGGAAGCCCGACCAAAAAATGCTGACATGAATCAAACAACGCTTTCGGCACGCTAAGGGTGCCGAAAATGTTTGGTTTTGAGTCGAGAACATCTCAAGGTTTTCTAGTTTTATCTAGTGCATTTTCGGTTGCTGATGACACCCCATCCCCCTGGCTGCGCCTCTGCTTGAAAGCGCCAGACGCCACACCGAAGCAGCGAAAGCCGTCTTCAGCTCAGTTGAGAACGCCTGGTCGGTCTGATATAGTGCCCGCCGGCGGCCGGGCCGGCCGAGGGAGCTTGTGGACTCACATCTCCGTAATGCGCGCTCGCAGGGAGAGAGGAAGCGCCACTCATGCGTCAATGTTTTCAGCTCTTAGTCATGCTCCTTTATACACCGATTAACTTCTGTGGATTGCAGAGCAACATGCAACTATATGTTCTTTTCTTCGACAGGTGGGGTTTAAGAAAAGTCAGAAGAAGCTGAAAAATAGCAAGAGCAGCAGCATGTTGGACAAGGAGATCAAGCAGATTCAAAAGTTCGACGAAGAGAAGATAAAGTGCGAACTCTTCCTTGAAAACAGCCTGAAGGACGTAAGTGATACGCCACCACTCACCCCCTCCCCCCGAAAGGTCAAATATAGTAAAGTATCTGGGCCGAATGAATCTTGTTACACATTTGTTCGAGCTCTAAAAACAAATATTGATAACAGTAAAGTTCAAACTCATATGACTTGTATGGAGAAAAGTTAAGCCATAAAATTTGTTAATCCGATTAATAGGTATCACTTGTTTAAACTTGGAGAAGTATCGCACTCAGTTGTCGACCCATCTAACATGCACATGTATTTTTCCCATTGGTTCCTTGAATTATCCTCAACGGCTAGAGCAGGACCGGAAGATTTCTTCCGGTTGTTGCCCGTGTGATGGCCAGATTTTGCGTGCCAATTAGCAGACCTGAAGTTGCCGTCTGTTTCCCAGTTGGTCAATGCTCCGTATTTGATAGTTTGCCGATACTTTGTTTGATATTTTGCTATTACTTTGTTTGACATTTTGCCGTTACTTTGTTTAATATTTTGCCGTTACCTTGGTTGACATATAGCCGTTGGCTGGCTTCATATTTTGCCGTGACTTGGTTCGATATTTTGCCGTTACCTGGCTTGATACTTTGCCGTTATCCTTGTTTGCCCATGAATTGCTGAAATGTTGGAGGCTTGCCCGGCCGGATTTCTGGAGCTGCTCGTTCTCGTCATGCTTGATCTTCCATTGGCGTGCCAACCTATGCCATCAGAACTTCCGTTCAGGTCTGGAAAATTGAAAGCAGAAGAGGCAACCTGTGTCCAGAATCTGAAGTTCCAGTGAGGTACTGCTTCGGCGCAACAACAATGTGCGAAATGTTTTTTTAACTATCTTGCATATTTTCCTGTGAAGTAAGTGTCGCCGTGACCAGGAGCTATACACAGCGTGTTGAGCGAGAGTGCGTATCTTGACCGTGCTGCTCGGAGAGTGGGTCGGTCTGACGCGTACGGCCCACACTTTGTCCAGGTGATGACGCAGGAGAGGCGACGATACGGGTTCGTTCTGGAGCGACAGTGCTCTCTCGCCAAGCACTTCCACGCGCTTCACCGGGCCGGTGAGTGTGGCTGTTGACCGCCGCAGCTAGTGGTTGGCCACTTGCCAACAGATAGGACTGAATGACTGACTGGGCATTGGATAGGACTGAGTGACTGGGCTGGATAGTCATTGTGATAAATTATGGCTTTTGATGGTGGTGGTCCTACCCTCCCTCACGGTATAGACACGCATGCTATCTGCATACTGACTCCTCCAAAGGCATCATATGAGGTATGATATATCATATATGGCTGCATCATACTATTCACAGTAAAATAAACAGGTCGCTCTCAGAAAGCATGGCTTTACCATCACTAATTTTCCAGCCCGGCCTCCAAAGATTGATTGTTGCTCTCCATGGTTCACGGCTTTGCGGACGTTCTTATCTACAGTAGAGCATGCGCGTTAATTCCAGCCGTTCCGTTGTAAGAGCAATGGGCAAAACTCGGCAGCGATATTTGCCGTGCGCTGCGTATACTCTCGGCTTGGCAGGGGAATGTGGCATTTGTTCAGCGAAGTGGTGTTTTTCTCGCCAGTTTGTCATTAGTAGGCGGCGGCTTGGTTATTCGCTGAACGCAGTGTAAACCCGATGGTAACGAAAACAAATGACACAGTCGAGATGTACGCTTTTCGTCGACACCGTAAACATGTGGTAGGCTGGCACGTTGACACTCCAACACATGTGGTACGCTTAGTTTCGCAATAGAGAACACGCTCCAAAACCGTTCGTTTTCAGATAAAATTACTTGCCATCTCTTGTGAAGGAAGTGCCAAACTTCGTGCTATTCTGCTAGTGTGTTTCTGTGTTGGAACATCACTTGTGCTTCGTCTATGCGGGTGTCACACACCGAACACAGATGATCAGAAGTGTGCAGAGGTAGCCGAAGTGTGTAGAGGTAGCAGCAGTATGTAGAGGTAGCAGAAGTGTGTAGAGGTAGCAGCAGTATGTAGAGGTAGCAGCAGTATGTAGAGGTAGCAGAAGTGTGTAGAGGTAGCAGCAGTATGTAGAGGTAGCAGCAGTATGTAGAGGTAGCAGAAGTGTGCAGACAATTGTCAAACACCCAGCATAATTGTCAAACGCGTGGAAGGAAAAAAATCAAATCGGCTATGTCGTAATAATGTACGATGTAGTACTGTTTGCGATGTAGCTGTAAGGCAAGCAAGTGGGCTGTGTATGTGTTTCCGCCTTTCCACCTTTCTGACATGATCGGTTATTGTACCGACCGGTTGTTGCGTGTAAATAGAGGCGCAGCCAAAAGGTCCCCCACCCCCTTAGCAACCGAAAATGCACGAGATGAAACAAGAAATTGAGATCTTCATCGCTCGAAACCATACATTTTGGAATGTTTGGTTCCCGAAAGCGTTCACTTTCCTTTTCATCGTCCTCATGACGTTCTTTGTTGGTCGGGTTAAGACAATCCTGGCTGTGTCACTCCCTAAGACAATTGCTAGAGCCTAGGATTTCGGAGAATTTCCGTATTAACCGGGCACCCACTTAGGTATGTCTCCTCACACGAGTAACGGGGTGGGAGACGATGCACTTCCCACCTCTCCTCAGACATTTCCTGGAAGGGACTGCAAGCTGAAAGCCGCTGAATTTTGTTATGTTTGGATGCTATGAAAGGAACACCAATTTTGGAGGAATATATTACCTCCTCTTCTTAGTGACTCGGGAAGTAACTTATGTTCATTAAAATTCGCACATTTGAGATAACATTTTTTTCAGTGCTCATCGCTGACGAATGCGCTGACAGACCCCCTGGTATAATCGCGTTTGCAGATGTCTCCTACTGTAAGATAGCCGTTCGTGACTGCCACTTTTTCCAGGAATGGGCATCGATCCCAAAACTCGTGACCGTGACTGTGTCAGCCTGACGACGGTCCGCGATCCCATCCGCGATCCACGTCAGCGGTCCGTCATCCCATCCGTGGTCCTCATTAGCGGTCCGTCATCCCATCCGTGGTCCTCGTCAGCGGTCCGTCATCCCATCCGTGGTCCTCGTTAGCGGTCCGTCATCCCATCCGTGGTCCTCGTTAGCGGTCCGTCATCCCATCCGTGGTCCTCGTTAGCGGTCCGTCATCCCATCCGTGATCCTCATTAGCGGTCCGTCATCCCATCCGTGGTCCTCGTTAGCGGTCCGTCATCCCATCCGTGATCCTCGTTAGCGGTCCGTCATCCCATCCGTGGTCCTCGTCAGCGGTCCGTCATCCCATCCGTGATCCTCGTTAGCGGTCCGTCATCCCATCCGTGATCCTCGTTAGCGGTCCGTCATCCCATCCGTGATCCTGTCACGGTCCGTATCCCATCCGTGATCCGTTACGGTCCGTCATCCCATCCGTGGTCCTCGTCAGCGGTCCGTCATCCCATCCGTGATCCTCGTTAGCGGTCCGTCATCCCATCCGTGGTCCTCGTTAGCGGTCCGTCATCCCATCCGTGGTCTCGTTAGCGGTCCGTCATCCCATCCGTGATCCTCGTTCGGTCCGTCATCCCATCCGTGTTTAGCGGTCCGTCATCCCATCCGTGATCCTCGTTAGCGGTCCGTCATCCCATCCGTGATCCTCATTAGCGGTCCGTCATCCCATCCGTGGTCCTCGTTAGCGGTCCGTCATCCCATCCGTGGTCCTCATTAGCGGTCCGTCATCCCATCCGTGATCCTCGTTAGCGGTCCGTCATCCCATCCATGATCCTCGTTAGCGGTCCGTCATCCCATCCGTGACACTTGACTACCCGTGACCCCAGACGTGACCCTTAACAGCCACCCGTGACCCATCCGTGAAAATCGACTGGTGATCCATGCTCCGTCACGTATTTCCATCTGATCAACAGCCAGTATATGACAGGCGACTGTGTCCGGGTCGGTCCGGCTGCCCCGCTGCGACCTGCGGTGGGTGACCTTGACCGGTGACCTCGTCTCGACAGGCGAGGGCTGCCTCGGCCAGAAGCTGGACGGCTGGAACCAGGTGGCCCAGACCCGTGAGGTGCTGTCGGCCGACGTGGAGCCCAGCTTCGGCTTCGGGGTCAGCCAGGTGAATAATGGCGGCCACAGCAGGCAGCCCTGGGTCACGACGGCTGCGGGAAATGCACCGGATGGTGTCTTGTCGACCAGGGTGCGTGTTCATCGGACACGCATTCAGCCTCCCTTCGTATCTGATACAGAATGAGACATGGGTCCAAGTTACCGTAGGGATTATAGAGATTATGCAAGTTACCATAGAGATAGCATCGACGGTTCGTTGTATGCAGAACCAAAAGTGTATATTCTATGGAGCCCAGGGTGCATAGAATATTGGTTCTAAGACATCTAGACAAACCCATAGGTATGGTATCGTTCTGCAGTACATCTAGATAATTTTTGAGGGAGGTTGGGAAGTTGAAGTGGATGCTTACAATTTCACACCGGTGAATCTATGATATTCTCAATTTTACCAGCATATTTGAAGTTAATTTGCTGTGTATCTGGAATGGGGTAAATACTTAGGGTGCGCATGTTTTGTTCGTTGTAGCATTCACATCGTTTTAAGCCGTCTGAAATCGCATTCCCTTTGCAACGCACTTCGAAACTCGGTGATTTTTGTGTTTTGATATGCTGGGTATCCAGCTATTATTACACATACAGATATAATAGGTACCAGACACAGACATAGGCATAATTGGTATCCAGCTGGTTAAAGGGGCGAACGGCAGGTCAACCTATTAAATCAGCTGGATACCCACATCAATTCCATATATTGCCGTCAGCTGGATCAGCCCTTGACCTTATGCCGTTGCGGCTGTTTGTTAACGACCCGAAGCTCTACGGCGAGTGTCTGTGATTTCAGTTGGATCCCGCATCCAGAGATGGCGCCGCTGTCATGAAACGGAACCGCTCTGTGGACAGCAGCGTTCAGCAATCGCCCGACCATGGCCGGCTGATCCGCACGCGCTCGAACTACGAGCTGCACTCATCCACCGCCTCGCTGCAGAGTCCGTTAAACCACCCCCGCCCCACCCCTACGGCATCCAAGCCCACCTGATCAGTGGCGTTGATTTGTAGCCGTATATCACAACTTGTAGCGAACGATTCCTTCAGAAAGGAGTGCTAAGTTTGTCGTCGGAATGACCGCAACTTGTTGCCAGCGCTAGCTCTTACGGTACCGAAAGATAACTCTCTGGTGTCCCGTGTCCCCGTTGGTTGGGTAGGTTATATCACCTGTGTCCCCGGTTGTGCAGGTTGTGTGATCCGTGTCCTCGGTTGTGTGAGGTGTATGGCTCGTATTCCCGGTAGGTGGTATGAGCGGAATCCCCGGTCGTGTTGATGGTATGACCAATGACCCCGGTTGTGTAGGTGCTATGGCCCGTGTCCCTGGTTGTGTAGGTGGTATGACCCGTGTACCCAGTGCTGTGACCCATATACCGAGTACTGTGATCCATGTGTCCAGTGCTGTGACCCGTGTCCCCACTGCTGTGACCTGTGTGTCCAGTGTTGTGACCCGTGTCCCCACTGCTGTGACCTGTGTGTCCAGTGTTGTGACCCGTTCCCCAGTGCTGTGACCCGTGTCCCCACTGCTGTGACCCGTGTCCCAGTGTGTGTCCCAGTGCTGTGTGTCCATGTGTGACCTGGTGTGTTGTGACCCGTGTCCCCACTGCTGTGACCTGTGTGTCCAGTGTTGTGACCCGTTCCCCAGTGCTGTGACTCGTGTCCCCACTGCTGTGACCCATGTCCCCACTGTTGTGACCTGTGTGTCCAGTGTTGTGACCTGTGTCCCCACTGCTGTGACCCGTGTCCCCAGTGTTGTGACCTGTGTCCCCAGTGCTGTGACCCGTGTCCCCACTGCTGTGACCTGTGTCCCCAGTGCTGTGACCCATGTTCCCAGTGCTGTGACCTGTATGTCCGGTGCCGTGACCCGTGCGTCTCCGCCCCGGCCCGCAGTAGTGCCGGAGCCTGCCGAGGAGGCGCCACCGGCGCCGGTGCGGCCCGGCTGGGACACCGACTCGAGCGACTCGGTGTCGGCCGGCTCCCAGGGCGACCGGCCGCTGGTGCGCGCCGTGTACGCCTACCTCAGCAGCGGCGAGCACCAGCTCAGCTTCCACGAGGGCGACACCATCGCCTGTATTGGTGAGACGACGCGCCGCGAGGTGATGCCATCCCTTGTATTGGTGAGACGACGTGCCGTGAGGGGTGACAACATCACCTGTATTGGTGAGACGACGCGCCGTGAGGTGATGCCATCCCTTGTATTGGTGAGACGACGTGCCGTGAGAGGGTGACAACATCGCGTGTGTTGGTGAGACGATTCTACACGCCGCCAGGCGGCAACACCATCGCCAACGGGTGGCGTAGCCGGTAGCAGCCGTGCTCGTCTCCAGACCAGTGTCAGGCCGGTGTCCAGACCGATGCGCAGCCTGTTGGGCAGCTGGGAAAACCCCGCGCAGCACCGACACGTGAACACCTCACGACTGTGCCGATGTCCCGATGCGTGTGCGCGTTGACGGTCGCCCCGCTGCCGGCAGGCGAGAAGAACAAGGGCTGGCAGTTCGGCGAGAACGTGCGCACGCACCGCTGCGGCTGGTTCCCGGCCGCCTACACGGAGCCTGTCACCGACTCCGGCAGCTCGCAGTGCTCCGAGTCGAGTGCCGAGTACGTCATCATCATCATCATCATCATAACGTTTATTGAAATCATCTTACAGTTCTGTTGGACATTCTCTCCGTGTGGTGCAAAAGCACCAGGTGCTTAAATCATGGCACCCAACTGAAGGTGTGGATTGACACTGGATCAAACGATGAACATCAGAATACTCTTCTCAATGGGATATTCTCTCATATACCCCTAACCGCCGACGCCACAGAGCATCTGTGAAGCCACCGCCCAATTCAGCATAGGTCGCGACCGCAATTCAGCGCAACTTTGGGTCATTATTAACTGGTTAGCAATGTTAGTTCATGTCAAATTACGTTATGTCAACTTCAATCAAGACTTCGTGTTACGTACCGCGGCTTCCGGCTCACTGGTGCACCGACGCGGTCCTCATCCCACGTCACGGCTGCCACGAGCCGGCGGTGGCGAGCCGAGACGTAGTGGTTGTGCGCTTTTGTTGTAACTTGACTAGAAGTGATGTCGTGGGGATAAGCCGGGAGCGTTTGCGCCGCCAAGCTTCCTGTGTTGGTACGATGCCATTCGGCAGCAGAGGGGGGCAGAGGGGCAGGCAGAGGGGCGGTGGGTGTTGTTATGCCGACCGTGAAGGCTTTCCGTGAGGTCACGGATCCTCGTTGGTGCTGAAGCCGTCACGCAGCGAGCAGCGAACAGGGTTCCAGTCAGTGTTGGGCGCAGAATAGCTGCTTTGAGTCGAATGTTGAGCATAAGCGCACTGCATTTTTAAGTCCTGCATTGATTAGGTGCCGAAATCGTGATCGAAGCGCTTTGCTGGGCGTCATGAATCACACTGCTGCTAACAGCAGCAGCGGCGGGAGCAGTGATTGATCGGTGATGTCATTTCAGCGGCGGCAGCAGTGACTAATCGATGACGTCATTTCAGCGGCGGCAGCAGTGACTAATCGATGACGTCGTTTCAGCGGCGGCAGCAGTGAGTGATCGGTGACGTCATGTCAGCAGCGGCAGCAGTGACTAATCGATGACGTCGTTTCAGTGGCGGCAACAGTGAGTGATCGGTGACGTCATTTCAGCGCGTCGGGCGGCGGCCGGCCTCGCTCGACGTCAACTCGGCCGGAAGAGGCGCCACTGTCGCTGTCCACCTTCCGCTCGCCGCCGCCAGGGGCGCTGACGATGCCGAGCAAGCGGCCGACCAGCGTGCACGCCGAGCTGACGAGTCGGCTGGCGGCCAGGAAGGTGAGACCCGCCGGACCGGTGGACACTGGTGGACACCGGTGGACAGCAGCTGGTGGACTGGTGAACACCAGTGGACAATTTTTTTCTTCAAATATAAGTTCAGTCCGAATTCTTGCTGGGGTAACTTTATAAACCAGGATGCTATTGCTAAGCAGAGATTGTTGCGTGAACCCCGGCCGCACCACCCGATCCATGAATTCCAGTTCAACGGCAGAATTTCGACCGAGAGTTTACGTGCCGTCACTGCACCGATACGGCCGCCCAGGCAGCTTGTCACTGACTTTATCTATCCAGTTGCCAGCTGACCCTCCCAGCCGGGGGCTAAATGCAAGCGAGTGAAGCAACTCGAACTCTGCCCAGTCTGGACAGGAGAGACCGGTGTAGACCAGCGCTCTAACCAACCAAGCCACCTGGGCGGCAATCGCCACGCGAGCAGCTGTCAGACTCTGGCGCCCTCGGCTGGGGGCCCGCAGCAGGCGGCTCCAGCACATCTGCTGCCAGCCTCGTATGACAGTCTGTTCACCGGCTCACCGCCTGGCCTCTCCACCGCCTCGCCTCACCGCCTGGCCTCTCCACCGCCCCACCGTTGGCCTCCACCGCCTCCCACCGCCTGGCCTCTCCACCGCCCCACCGTTGGCCTCCCACATCGCCTCACCGTGTGCGTTGTGTGCCAGTTTAAGACGGCCGCCAACCCTGGTCACCTGCCGCCACCGCCGCCGCCGCCGCTGCCGCCCGAGATGAAGCGCTCCCAGACCACGCCAGTACTGAACGGCCCCGCCGACACCAGCCTGCACAGCTCCAACGACTCAGGTCAGCCCCCTCCCCCGCCGACACCAGCCTGCACAGCTCCAACGACTCAGGTCAGCCCCCCCCCGCCGACACCAGCCTGCACAGCTCCAACGACTCAGGTCAGCCCCCCCCCCGCCGACACCAGCCTGCACAGCTCCAACGACTCAGGTCAGCCCCCCCCGCCGACACCAGCCTGCACAGCTCCAACGACTCAGGTCAGCCCCCCCCACCGCCCGACACCACGCTCCCACCCGACACCAGCCTGCAGTCCAACCCCCCCCCCCACACCGCCTGCAGTCCAACCAGGCCCCCCCGACACCAGCCTGCACAGCTCCAACGACTCAGGTCAGCCCCCCCGCCGACACCAGCCTGCACAGCTCCAACGACTCAGGTCAGCCCCACCCCCCCCCCGCCGACACCAGCCTGCACAGCTCCAACGACTCAGGTCAGCCCCCCCCCCCCACACCAGCCTGCACAGCTCCAACGACTCAGGTCAGCCCCCCCCCCCCCCCGACACCAGCCTGCACAGCTCCAACGACTCAGGTCAGCCCCCTCCCCCGCCGACACCAGCCTGCACAGCTTCCAACGACTCAGGTCAGCCCCCCCCCCCGACACACACACCACACATACACCGACCGGCTCTGGTGACATTCGCCACGGTGGCTGGCGGTCACTGGTGACTAGGAATGTCTGACGATGACTGACGATGATTGACGATAAGTGATGGTAATTGACGGTGACTAGTGGATGACGATGATTGACAGTGATTGATGGAGACTGACGGATGTCTGATGACTGACTGGCAACCGACTGGCGACTTACTGGCGACTGACGGTGACTGACGGTGACTAGTGACTGACGGTGACTAGTGACTGACGGTGACTGCTCAGTCACCGTCCTGGGACTGCTCAGACCACTGGCATCGCCCTACATTATGATGATGATAATTTGAATGGTTTTTCATGCGTGGGGTATATGCGTGTCTTAGTTGAGAAACCCACGTCGGCAAGTGGTACTCACTCATGTGGTGTTTTTCTCTGTGTGGCCGATGGCTGTTGACTCAGTACAGAATGCAACATATTCAGAAAGTATAATCGGAACGAAGGTGATGATGCACATCAAGCTGTGGTTTACTGAACTCGGACGTCTTTTCACATTTTATCGTTGATGAGTCAACCGAATAGATTTAGCGTGTGTTTTGTGCACAATTTGGCGGCCACCAAACCGCTAGCTGAGCGACATTCACAGACCAGGGTGTGACGTGGTCCCGGTTCCGCTGTATTTTGCAGGGTTCGGGGCCGATCAACAGCCTCCGCCCCCTCCGCCGGAGCAGTTTGCGTCGGACCCGCGGTCAGTGGTCCTGGACCCGCGGTCCGTGGTCCTGGACCAACAGTCAGTGGTCCCAGACGGGCGGTCAGCAGCCTCAGAGCCCGGGCCTCGTTGCCACTAGCCCACAAACACCCATGCCGCATTCCTCCCCTCCCTCCCCCAGCCAACACACACAGCATGCACAATGTCATTCTGTTCTTTCCAACTTTCGAGCGTTCGTCTTGGTTTGTTTCCCGTATTAGTTTGCATGGTCGTATGCGTTGGTTGTGTTTTTTCTCAGTTGTAGATTATCATTTCGGTGTGTTTTCCAGCTTTTGTTTTTGTTGTGTGATTTAGTATTTAGTTGTCAGAGGATGTTGCGTGCTGGAGGATGCTACGTGTTCTCCAAATACACATCCCCGATGTATTTTTGTTTTGTTTTCCCTTGTGCTTTTGCCTGGTTTCGTCATGTTCAGTTGCCGGCGCGCTTTGCATGTTTTGTGTTGACCTTTGCCGGGTCGTCGGCCATCGCCAGGCGGGGCGAGTCGCTGCCGCAAACCACCAAGGGCTGGCTGATCTTCAGCCAGGGCGACAACACGGACCTGCTGCGGCCCTACCTGACGCCGGCCGACGCGGCTGACTCGACGCAGCGCAAGAGCGTGCAGTTCGCCGGCGGCAGCGCCTCGCTGCTGGACCACTTCGTCACCGTCGACCGCAAGGCGCGCCGGCGCGAGGCGCGCGCCAAGGAGGCGGCCGCGCCGGCCAAGCTGGGCCGCAAGGCGTCGCTGCTGCGCGCGCTGCGGCCGGCCGTCGACGGGCCGCTGCGGTCGGCCGACCTGTGGAAGTCGCCGGAGGCGCCGGCCGCGCCGCCGGTCGACACCATCCCCGAGGAGCCGGCCGGCCGCACCAGCCCGCGCTCGCTGTCCGAGTCGGACCTGGCCGAGCTGAACTCGGGCGACGCGTTCCTGCTGGTGCAGGACTACCGCGCGCTGCAGGTGTCGGCGTCGGAGCGGCGCGCGGCGCCGGCGCCGGCGTACGAGGCGGTCGGCCAGCCCCCTGCCGCCGCTGCTGCGCTGCCCGACCAGCAGCAGCGGCAGGGCGCGACGCTGTTCGCGGCCGACGGCGCCGTCGAGCGACAGAGCGCAGAGGCGGCGGCGGCGGCGGCGGACGCGGCGGCGCACGGCGCCGTGTTCGCCAGCGTGGCGCACATGAAGTCGGCCTGCCGCGCGCGCCGCGCCACCGCCGCGCCCGCGCTGCTCTCCATGAACGACGTGATCGGCGAGGAGCAGCCGGCCAGCCTGCCGGCCAGTCTGCCGACCGACATCCAGGTGTGCGCGGCGCGCCGCCGACGGCCGCTCAGTGCGGCGCGCAGTCGCACCGCCGGCGCCACCTGCGCGGACGGCGACGCCGGCGCCGCCGGCGGCCGGCCGCGCAAGCACGACACCTTCTCCATCTTCGGCACGGCCGACTGCCACGAGGACGTGCACTACGACGTGCCGGCGGACGTGCGCGCGCGCCCGATGCCGCGGCCGCCTGGTGCCGACCTGCGACGCCGCAACAGCGTCGTGGCGCCCAGCGTCAGCGAGAAGCTGAAGCGCTTCAACATCGACCTGCTCAACTACGGCAGCTACCTGTCGCGCCGGCTCTACCTGCCCGAGAAGGACAGCACGCTGCCCACCGAGTCGGAGGCGTCGGGCGACCGGTGCGGCCCCTGGTACGACCTGTGGGCCGAGGACGACAGCTGCCGGCCACAGGTACGAGCCTGGGTCCCGGGTGCCATCCTGTGGACAGGGGAAGATCCCAGGTACGAGCCTGGGCACGGACGAGACCTAGACACAACTCCGTAGACAGGAGAGATCCCAGGTACTGCCCTGGGTACGGATGGGTTGCTTGGTACGGTCCAGTGGACAGCTGGGGTGCCAGTTACGACTTCAGAGGCGGCTGGAGTGTCAGTAGTGACTCCGGTGACAACTGGGGTGTCAGCTAAGACCCCATAGACAGCTGGAGTGCCAGTTTGACCCCTGGGGCAGATGCGATTCCCTGTGGAAAGATGAGGTTCCAAGTCCCCGGGTACAGATGTTGCTATAGGTTTCTAGGGACACAGCTTGAGCGTCAGCAGTGCTGCAGGCCGGCTGCTGGTCTGGACAGCTGTAGCTGTTGCCGGGGACGTCTGGGAGGATCTCCCACCGCTCCATCGACGGCGGGCCACACGGAGAGAGGGGACGAGTGGTCTTGGGGTAAGCTGCTCGTCTCACAATCGAAAGGTTGTGGGTTCGAGTCTCACCTGTCGCTACTCTTCGCCCGCGACCAATCGGCGTGAGAGATTGGCGACGCTACATGACTCAACGGTCGATGTGTCGTAAAACCAACAACCAACCAACCACCACACGGAGAGCGACTGGGCGGCGGCAGTTCAGCGGCTGGTCAGCGCTTCGTCTGGTGGTGCCGTGCCGTGCGCCGAGTTCGGCGTCTGTTTGCATGGCGTGCATTCGGTCCTGTTCTCACACTGGTCTTGTGTAGCCAGATGATGTAGCTGTAGCCAAATGAATGCGTTTGTAGTGCACACTAAACAGCAGAATCCTATATGTGACACAAAGGCCCAAATTTCCCCAACCTGGGTAGTTTGCTGAAACGAAAATGACAGTTACCGTAAAATAATAGTAATATCGTAGTAAAATAGTGGTAATATCGTGGTAAAATAATCAGCACGAAGAGTAAGCAGGCGATCGAGCTTACCAGCGTCGCGATTGAGAGTTACCCGGACGTAATGATTGGTATATGCTTATGCACCCCATGATTACTTGACGGACACTGCGCTCTTCTACTCGACAGCGAGTTGCCGTCGCCATTTTGTGCACTGAATGGTCGCGGAAACAAATGTGCAGCAGCCGCTAGGAAGGCTTGAGCCGGCCATCCCATAGTTACCACAAAAAAAAATCGTTGAATACTGTAAATCATACCCCAAGCCACTGGCTGCTGGCACGTTTGCATGTCTGTGTCGATAAGATCAGATTTCAAGTGTTCATTGTCGCATATTTGACCAAAGTGGCAGAGTAGCCAGTGACGTCAAATCCTATTGACAGGGTTAACACGATTACCTTTTTTTCTTCCAGAGGGATGACGCTGACCACGGCGAGGCTCCGCCGACCGCCCTCCACCAATGATCGCTCAGCGCCGCGCATCACGTGAGCGGCCCTCCACCAATGATCGCTCAGCGCCGCGCATCACGTGGTCGGCCCTCCACCAATGATCGCTCAGCGCCGCGCATCACGTGGTCGGCCCTCCACCAATGATCGTTCAGCACTGCGCATCACGTGATCGGCGCCGACCAACCGCGAGCCAGCTCGAACAGCACCACATGTTGGCAATGTCTGCTGTTCGTCCAGCTATCACGGGATCACCCAGGGACGCATCCTACCACCTGTGAATGGCGGGCAGGCCGCTGGACGATGGTGTATGTGTGCTCAGTTCTTTCGCGATGTGTTGAGGTGTGCTATTTAGGTATGCTGCGCACTTTCACGCTCGTCGTGCGTGAAGGCGCGCGCGTATTTTGCGTTGCCAGTGTCCACTTGGGTGATGGCAGGTTGCCGACTTAGTTTTCTGTGTTCGTATCAGCTAGCTGTCTGCGGTCGAGCATTGTTGTCCACGTGCTGCTGCCGATGCGGCGCCTCCAACTCAGCTTGGACAAGTGTGTTCGAAACGCGCGCCTGATGATTTGTTGTTGCTTTGTTATGACGCTCAGTAAATGATGCGAAACGCAACGCAACACCCTCTTCAAAACCACCCCTCTGTCGGTGTTCCGCCGAGAACGCAATTGCATAATTGACAATCCATGCTGTGACAAGTTGTCTAGCTATCCAAAGGTGGTCCAGGTCACCTTCTCCTGGGTATCCATGTGACAACTATGTGTGCGTGGAGTTATTTCGGTGATCGGTGCATGATGATGTTTGTGGTGTGCGATATGCAAACGGACAGTATATGTATCAAGATGAAGCTCGATTAGCGACGTATATATAGCGTGACGATTTGATGTGGATAAACGAGTTTGTCACGGCTGACTCCAACAAGAATGTCCGCCAAAATTCCATCTGGTTCGTTCCACTGGTTCGGTGTGTTTCCGACGTAAGGGTAGGCATCCAATATTGAAATTGTATCAGTCATGCCGAAATAATCAATTACTCTAAGGGGGCTCGTCCTAGTCCACTCGTGTCACGGTGACCCCCAGGGTAACCAAGCGTCGACGGGAACACAGTCCAGCGCAGTGCCCCTCCCCGGTACATCTACTCCGAGATAGTACGGCCGACACTAGCTGCGAGCGCACGTGGCCAGTGCGCTGGAAGTCCGGAAGTAGATTAGTTCAACAGTGACGGCGTGTGCTTTTTCTTCTGCGGGCGCGTCTCATTGGGTGTCGCGCCGTTCATGAGCTGATTCCGGCACGTCTGGTGGCCGGTGTTGCTGCTATGGTCGTCCGAGTCCGGTGTGCTGATCGTCGGAGTCCAGTACTGACTGGTTCAGTCCATCAGGTACTGACCGTCGGAGTACAGTACTGATTGTTAGTGTCAAGAGCTGACTGGCTGGGTCCATTGGGTACTGACCGTCTGGGCCCTGTGCATGTCGTCTGAGTCCAGTACTGACTGAACCCAGTACTGACCGTTTGAGTCCAGTACTGGCCGTCTGAGTCCAGCACTGTGAGTCCAGTACTGGCAGTCTGAGCCCGGTGCTGACTGTCTGAGCCCAGTACTGACCATCTGCGCCCAGTTTTCGCGGTACGAGTCGCTGACAGGGTCCGGGTTCCCCCTATCTCTCTGTCTCCGAGACTCGGCATTGGCAGCGACTGGCAGCTGGACGCGGCGCGGCCGGGCCGAGGCGCTGCTCTCAGCTCGTGCTGCCGTTTCCAGTTCTAGTTAGCAGGAGTGTGACGTGGCGGGACGACTGGTTGTGCTGCCGGTCAGACAGCTGCAGCTGCAGCGGATCAAACAGCTGCAGCTGGTCCGACATCTGCAGCGCGTCGGGCAGCTGCAGCTGCGCGGGCTAGACCGCCGACGCGTTGTACGCTGAACCACCAGACCCGTGGTCCCCAATGTCCCCCCGGCTACGGCGCGGCCACGTATTTTTACACGTCCGCCCGGGGGTCGGCGGTAGCGCGAGGCCAACGGCGTCGGCGTGTATATGTACGCACACTGTATATCTGGCGACGTTTACTTTTGTGTACAATATAGGACTTTTGTAAGGATGCGTTGCGTTTCGAGCCGTGGAGTTGGAGGACGTGGAGTTGGAGGACGTGACGTGGTCTGCGTGAGGATGTGACGTGGGCTGCGTCACCGGCGTGTTGTGGGATGTGTGGGAGAGGGGTGTGGTGTTCGCCACCACCACCACCTCTTCCCCGTCCCGTTTCAAGGAGTGGCGTGCGCATTGCCCGCGCTTCCACGTATTTATTTGCGGTGTCAATTCTGCGGGATCGACATGCGGACAATGAGTTCTGCCTGTCGAGTTAGGTCGATCAAGGCGATGGGAATGCATGGTGAAGAAATGTTCGAGACTCGGAGCTCGAAACTCGAAACCGCTTTTCTTCAGTGGCAATGATTTTCTCCTCTATTCTCGCTTCAATACTGATATTTCGTTCCCTGCTATATTTTGTATTTTCTTTATAGTTAGTTACCAATCCACATTAGCACGCGCTACATCAGTTATTTGGCATGCAGTACGTCACAAGCTCGGCTACCTGTGGCCAATACCACAGAACATTTTCCTCAACTAACAATTGGTGGTGGACTTAACACGCGTCCTGGAGGGCCTCTGAAAATTTAGCGCACTGGAGGGGGGGGCGGATTCCGCCCCCTAAGATCTCGGCTCCTATTAAGGCTAGAGCAACGAAATTCGCAAGGTGGATGGGCACGATAGTGAACTCTATTGTGTACAAATTTCATGACCTTAGGTCAATACGTTCAAGGTCAAATGAGGTCAAAATAGTACAATTTTCCGGTTTTGCGTGACTTGGCTTGTAATTGTTATGGATCGCTGCGATTGTGTTTAAATGTTCCTAAGTTGGCATTAATGATGTTTCGGACATTACTAATGATCTAATACAGATGCCAGATCCCCCACTTGACCTCAGGTCGCCTATATAGGAGCACTTTATCAGGTCATTACCTGCTCCAGTTACTGGAACCGGGCTGCCCACCCGACTGCTCCGTTGGGCAGCTCGGCACAATCAGCTTCGTAAAGAAAGGAGTGAAATACATGAATGCAGGATGGAAACGCTTATGCACACAATGACAAACAGTATATTTCCGGATGTGCAGGGAGTAGCATTCAAAATGGCATCAATCGCATTACAGTCATTTGCATTTATGACAACATTCCAGTTGACCAAGTTTAGTTCCATTAGCCTGTCATGAACTTGACCTGACTTGACCTCGGCGACCTAACATGACTTTTGAATTACATAGCATAACAATATGCATCAAACAAGTCGCTAGTGTTGTCAAGAACATTTCCCTATTGCCAATGTACGGGAAGCGCATCAGCACCGATTTTCGTGGTCTGGCGCTGCGATTTTTTATTTGCTTTAACGGGCCCCTAACTTGAAAAATGTTCGGCTGATTTTGATTTTGATTGCTTTAAACAATACGCACGATGTAAGGATGCGATGACTGGCATGTAAACGCATAACAGTAATTATCACGACAGACAGATTACATTTACATAAACCCATCGCCAGCGACAATTGCCGCGTATGTGGAAATACTGAAACTATATCACACCCACTCTGACATTGTCCACCAGTGCAAATATTATGGATTGACATTAATCGTTTGATGTAGCTAAACCGGGGATTAGCATGGCACCTTGTCGTGTTCGGGGTGCCAAATCGCAATAAATAATCCTAGAAACATAAAAGTACCATGTTCCGCACGGAAAAACACGGTAATCATGCTGGAAGAACAGTTTGTGTGGATGCACAGAGAAAAGGCGCTAGTAACTAAGTAGCGCTTTGTTAATTACGCGTATAAATACATTGACATTGAGAGATAGACCTGTATAGTTCAAGAGGGAAAACGCATTTGTGGAAATATGGGGGATCTGCTCCAAGAACTCAACACCATGGCACATTGACCCCATGGTAGCTTCTGATAACATAGTGATTGCAGGCTTAACACACTGCTCAGCCCCTCTCCTCTCAGGAAGTCTTCGATACAACAGCGCCACAGCAGACTTCCATCTGGCCCATCAGCCAAGGTGACCCCACAACGCCTGCGACTCTTCCACATCCGCCCGTTCAACTGGGTAACGTGGTGACTGTGCGACCTGGGTTCATCGGAGCTTGTCTTGTTTGTTTATTCGTTGGTTCACGACACACTTTATGCACATTCACGTAATGGCGCCGCCCACACTTTTCGCCGGTGGGCCGCGGGATTGGAAAATGCCTGAGTGGCGCTAGAGTCAAACCGGGACCTTTGTACCCAACGACACCTTAACCACTCGGCCATCCCCGCCCCCCGGAGCTTGTCACCGCTGGTCGCCTGCTAGGCTCTGCTCGCCAGCGAAGCTGTTCCACGAGCTGTTCAAGCTGTCAACCCATCTACTGCGCAGCACAGGGACAACGGCTCAACTTGAAAACAACGGCTCGCTTTACAGCTAAGATCTATTTCCTATAGCCATCTCGTGTGTGCGTTACAATGCCACCAGAATGGTTACAAATCATACCGTCATCGCGTGTCCATCTTTGGCAGAAGTTCTCATCAGAATTGTTTGCTATACAACAGAGTGGACACAAACAACAAACAACCCAGGCCAGTGGTATATCCATTGGCATCTCGCCAAATTTTGGCACCTTTGGAACATTTTGTACAATTGCAGTGCGATGCACAACACTAATTCGCTTCCGTTGCCATTCTCGTACTTACTCTCACATTGCGATTGGGGTAGTGTGCAGTTGATGAATGCTGGTGCCCCCTGTCGCTCCGCCACATGGGGCACCAGCTGATAACTAGCCAGCTGTACGTCACGTCTCTGGAATGTCTCCGCCACGCACGGTGTAAACCGTGCGTGACCACAGGTGTCTTCACATGAGACCGTTGTCGACAAACGGCGTGACGGCGCAACTGAATTTAAAGACTTCATCGAGGTCTCTAAATTTGTCCATGGTCTGGAGAGGGGATATATTGGGAAATGTTTGATTTGAACAGAAATTATGCAATTAGAGGTCATAAATTCAAAATTAAAGTTAACCACAGCAGAACAAGGTTAAGGGAGACTTTCTTCACCAACAGGGTAGTAGAACACTGGAACCAGCTGCCAGAAAACATTGTCAGTAGCAGCACATTGAACATTTTTAAAAACAGCATAGACAATCATTATAAGAATAGAGGGCTTGCTTTTCAGTATTACAGGGAGGGCTGATTGACAGATTTGGTGGGCAACTGGTTCAGTGTACAGAGTGCAACCAAGAAGGGCCCTTGTGGCTCATAGTTGCACTAATATTTTATGTCTTTATGTCGGCGTGACACAACACAACGGCGTGAGTGATGGCGCGAGCGCTGTCCATTCGCGCCAAGATAGCGATCACACGTGAATATCGTCCGCCACTCCCTGTCTCACGTCCCTCGTCTTCAACGCCTGGTCACACGTCCCTGAGGGTCTGTTGACATCGCCAGTCGTCCCCGGCCTCAGGTCACACGTCCCTGACCTGAGGTCACATGTCCCTTACCTGAGGGTAGCACGTCCCTGACGTAAGTCTTCCCCGGTCCCAGGTCGCACGTCCCTGACCTGAGGTCACATGTCCCTTACCTGAGGTCACACGTCCCTGACCTGAGGTCACATGTCCTGACCTGAGGTATGTCCCTGGCCTGAGGTCACACGTCCCTGACCTGAGGTCACACGTCCCCGACAGCCGGCCGGCGCCGTCAGCCGAACTCGGCGCGCTCGAGCCGGTCGCGCAGCGCGAGCGCGTCCAGGCCGGGCTCGGCCTCGACGGGCGGCGGCGCGGCGCCGCCGGCGGGCGCGCCGGGCGCCGGCCGGTAGGCGGCGCAGCGGTCGGCGCCGGCCAGCGTCTGCAGCACGGCCAGCACGGCCGGGTGCGACAGGCCGAAGAAGGCGTCGCCGCGCACGCAGTCGGCGGGCGGGCGGCGGCCGCGCGCCGCCGCCACCCGGCGCAGCAGCTGGTCGTGGCACTCGTCGGCCGACCGGCCGCGCACTGACAGGCCGCCGGCCGGCTCGCACGCGCTCAGCGAGAAGAGCGGCCGCGCGCCGCCGTCCTCGACGGCGCACCGGTACCGGCACAGCTGCGCCGGCGCCGCGTGCGACGCGAACCGGCGCAGCGCGCTGAAGCCGACCGGGTAGAGGCGGTCGGCGGTGTGGTAGGCAGGCCGGTCGGGCAGCAGGCGGCCGGCGCTCTGCAGCGTGAGCCCGCCCAGCTGCAGGGGGAGACGGACGCCGCCGGCCGCGTCCAGGGGCGCGGCCGGCGCCAGCGCGCCGGGGCCCGCGTCGGGGGCGGCGGCGGATAACGGTCTGCTGATTGTTGGGTCTCGAGGAGCAGCGGTCACCGGTCTGCTGATTGTTGAGTCTCGAGGAACAGCGGTCACCGGTCTGCCGGCGGTTGAGTCTCGAGGAGCGACGGTCACCGGTCTCCCGACGGTTGGGTCTCGAGGAGCAGCGGCCACCGGTCTGCTGATGGTTGGGTCTCGAGCATTGGCCAGCGCTGGTCTGCCGACAGTTGAGTCTCGAGGAGCAGCGGTCACCGGTCTGCTGATTGTTGAGTCTCGAGGAACAGCGGTCACCGGTCTGCCGGCGGTTGAGTCTCGAGGAGCGGCGGTCACCGGTCTGCCGACGGTTGGGTCTCGAGGAGCAGCGGTCACCGGTCTGCTGATTGTTAGGTCTCGAGGAGCAGCGGTCACCGGTCTGCTGATTGTTGAGTCTCGAGGAGCGGCGGTTACCGGCCTGCCGACGGTTGGGTCTCGAGGAGCAGCGGTCACCGGTCTGCTGATTGTTGGGTCTCGAGGAGCAGCGGTCACCGGTCTGCCGACGGTTGAGTCTCGAGGAGCAGCGGTCACCGGTCTCCCGACGGTTGGGTCTCGAGGAGCAGCGGTCATCGGTTTGCCGACGGCCGGGTCCAGGACAGCGACGGGTACCGGTTTGCTGACTGTAGCCGCCGCCGCCATAGGCGCCACCAGGCGGCCCGTGATGACGCACTTGCGACCCGAGCCGACCTTGGAAGCAGTCGGCCGCACAGAGCCGGCGCCCACCGCTGCCGCTTGGGGCGCTAGTGTCCGCACACTGTTGCACTTGCCAGCGACCGCGCCAGGAGCAATCGATCGGGACGCCGCAGTTCCGGACGTCGCCGCTTGGAGCGCTGGCAGGCGGCCGGCACTGGTCCCTGCTGCAGCCGCCAGAGGCGCTGTCGTGCGAGCCAGGCTCGGACTCCCAGCAGCCATCACCGGCTCGGTCACCCGATTGGCATTCATTTTACCAGTAACCGCCAGCGAAGCCAGTGGTCTGGCCGTGTTAGTTCTACCGGTCGCCGCTAGCGGCGCTGTCGGGCGGGTGGCGGCGGCGACAGGCGTCACCGCCTGGAGCGCCGAGGGGCCACCGGCACTGCTACTGACCGTCCTACCCGCCACCATCGGCGCGGCCGGCGGCTGGCCGGCGATAGTTCCGACCGCGGCCGCCAGGAGCGGCGGCGTGGCCGGCAGCGCGGCCGGCCGCGCCGCGCCGGTTCCGGCGGCGCCCGCCAGAGGCGCCGCGGCGCCGGCGTCGGGGTCGGCGCTCAGCTGCTCCAGCTGCATCAGCTTCTGCAGCAGGAAGCGGCGCTCCTCCTGGGCGCGCAGCACGTCGCGCTGCGCGCCCGCCACCTCGTCGCAGAGCGCGCCGTTCTCGTAGGCGAGCGAGCGCGCCAGCTGACGCAGCCGCATGTATCTGCGGACGGGGACAGGGGTGAGTGGTGCTCCGAGCCAGAGTGGGGCCGTCGAGGAGGCGCGAGGCCATCGCCGAGGCGCGAGGTCATGGCATGGGAGCGCATCCGAGTGGAACATCGCGTCCAGTGGCAACTGACAGCGGCACGTCCAGTGGCAACTGACAGCGGCACGTCCAGTGGCAACTGACAGCGGCACGTCCAGTGGCAACTGACAGCGGCACGTCCAGTGGCAACTGACAGCGGCACGTCCAGTGGCAACTGACAGCGGCACGTCCAGTGGCAACTGACAGCAGCACGTCCAGTGGCAACTGACAGCAGCACGTCCAGTGGCAACTGACAGCGGCACGTCCAGTGGCAACTGTCAGCGGCACGTCCAGTGGCACTCCAGTGGCAACAGCAGGCACGTCCAGTGGCAACTGACAGCGGCACGTCCAGTGGCAACTGACAGCGGCACGTCCAGTGGCAACGCGGCACGTCCAGTGGCAGCGGCACGTCAGCGGCACGTCCAGTGGCAACTGTCAGCGGCACGTCCAGTGGCAACTGACAGCGGCACGCCCAGTGGCACGTCCAGTGGCATGTCCAGTGGCAACTGACAGCGGCACGTCCAGTGGCAACTGACAGCAGCACGTCCAGTGGCAACTGACAGCGGCACGTCCAGTGGCATGTCCAGTGGCAACTGACAGCGGCACGTCCAGTGGCAACTGTCAGCGAGTGGCAACTGACAGCAGCACGAGCAGTGGCAACTGACAGCGGCACGTCCAGTGGCAACTGACAGCGGCACGTCCAGTGGCAACTACTGACGTCCAGTGGCAACTAAAACTGACAGTGGCACGTCAGCGGCACGTCCAGTGACTCAGTGGCAACTGACAGCGGCACGTCCAGTGGCAACTGACAGCGGCACGTCCAGTGGCAACTGACAGCGGCACGTCCAGTGGCAACTGACAGCGGCACGTCCAGTGGCAACTGACAGCGGCACGTCCAGTGGCAACTGACAGCGGCACGTCCAGTGGACATGGCACTCAGCGGCACGTCCAGTGGCAACTGACAGCGGCACGTCCAGTGGCAACTGACAGCGGCACGTCCAGTGGCAACTGACAGCGGCACGTCCAGTGGCAACTGCCACCAAGTGACAAGTGTCACTAAGTGGCAAAATCCCGATGAATTTGCGATCTGAACCTCCCCGCGCTTCAACCTTTTTTTGTCAAACGATCGCCTTTGGCTAAAAAAAATGAGGCAGAGATGGGGTACAGGCGATGCGTCCGAGATGGGGTGAACGACGCTTGCGCTTTTTGTGGCATCATTATCACCAAGAGCACGGGCGGGCTACGCCCAAATGCTCCGCTAAATACGTCACTGCTTCCTCTCCTCCCTCCTCCACCCCCACCACGTTCCGCCGAACAGGCAGCTGTCATCCTCCATTGGCAAGCCATACCCATGCTTAGCTCTGCTATGTGCGTGCAACATCTCTCCAAGACATAACGGAATCACAAAACAGGAAAACCACCCGACACAATTTCTCCGCACCGGACCACTCACTTGGCCCTGGGGCTCGAGTCGAGGTCGCGACACTTGAGCACCTTCGGCTGCGACTTGCTTTTCTTCCGCTTGGGGGCACTGTGTGTGGTGGCCTTTCCGTCTCGACATGGAGGCGTCATGACAGCAGCCGCAGCTACCTGACGTCGACAGACAATAAACATTATAGTTTCAGACGACAGCACAGCTGCTGTGCCCGCAGCACAGCTCCCAGCACCAGCTCCCAGCGCCACCTGACAACGACCAGTCTGTTTGTTTATTGGGGTTAAGGGGCGCATCAACTGCAGCGCCCATAACTTAGTTATCCAAAAAGTTATCCAAGCAAGAACTAGACGAGACGTCCTATTGTACAATACATCATCGAACCCATTACGATCAAGATGCACGGTAGAACCATAACGATTTCACCGCCTACCAAACGTCTTAATGAGGCACATATATTACAGAACATTTTATTTCTGAGAGGAAGCAGAATAGCTGTTCTGATTGGACGAATGGTGACTCGTCACCTTGGTTGGTTATTGGTTTTACGACACATAGACCGTTGAGTCATGTAGTGTCGGTGTTAAATTATTCGTAAAATAGAGTGGAATTACCACTTTCTGAACGCTCAAACGACATCCGGTTCCAAGAAGTATCGACATCCTGCTTCTTGATGCGTGCTTATGAAATCTTCGCGTCTCCTTTCTAACATTTTCTCGTTTGTTAAGTGCCATGGTCATGCTCTCGATAAGGGATGGCGGTACACGAATATTCTGCAATGCAATTTTAGGTAAATGGAGCATTCATAATGTGATATGACATACATCGCCAGTGCATAGATTAATTTTGTTCTCGCTATCCCGAATATAGCTCTTCCTAACATTTGAATATCAAGACAACTGATGAAGGTACAAACATTGGTTCAAATTTAAGTCTGAAAGACATCAGAGACACTTGAAATGACATTAATTCCATGACAAACTTTGACATCCTACTGTGCCCGTTTCGACATCTCACACCTAACGAAAAACCAACATTTCAACACTGTGTAGCGTCGCCAATCTCTCACGCCGATTGGTCGCGGGCGAAGAGTAGCGCCAGGTGAGACTCGAACCCACAACCTTTCGATTGTGAGACGAGCAGCTTACCCCTAGGCTACTCGTCCCCAGGTGACTCGTCACCCAGTAGTTCCGTAACGATACTGAAGTGTGTTCAAAGTGATGTAGCTCATGGGCAAGAAGGGAACATGCAACCAATATGTGTTGAACTGACAGTGTGGCATGGCACCTTTGGCACAGTGGCCTTTGGTTTGTATACAACAGAATACAAATTAACTGCCAATGGGGGCAGTCTTCACCTACATATAAAATCGCTGGCATAACACCGGCGCCGGTCGCAACACAAGTGGTTAAATACATAATTATGAGCAATGCAATATGAAATAAAAGTGAGACACAATAGCACAATATGAGGTCAAATCATCCCAAGTCTAAAAATTGAGTGATATGCAGACATCAAGCATCATCACCACACCAACTCCTTATCGACATGAGTGTTAGTGGCTCACAATTTTACATTTGATTGATTGGATATTTGGGTTCAATGGTGAATCAGCTGCTGGTGGAATGTAGTGCCCCAATGTGCAACTTTCAAAACACAACACTTGACATGTGCATCCATTTCTAGAAGGGATAAATAAGCTATGTCAAACTTGTTTCCAAATATAAATGGATACATTTCACCAATCTCAACTATCTACAAATTGTCACCAAACACAAATCTGAGTATGAAGTTCTGTAGAAGTAATGGCTTTGTTTCTCCTGGAAGATGGAGTAAAACAACAGATTCAGTGTTCCATCACCACCATTGTTGTATGTAAGCTGAAGCCAAGGAAAAACATGACTTTACAAAGCTAAGCCCAAAGCTGGATTCATTCCCATATCTGAGACAAATTATAACAAATGTAATGCAACACAAACTCTTTGACATAGAATGTGTGATGTACAAACTTTGGCTGCATATCTTGTGCAACACCACCCTAGGCTTACCATTATTTTCATCACCAGCTACCCCTGGTTAAGGACAGAAAGGTGATGCAGGATGCTTCTAAGGATTAATCTCAAGAACTTTTTGTCCAGCTACTTAAGCCACCAACCAAGATAGAACTGTGGTAGCCCACTGTGTGTGATTGAGAAAAGAGGGAGTCCAAAGTGGACATACTCACATGGGATCTGGGAACAAGTCTAAAGATGACCTGCATTAATCTAAGAGTGATTGGGCCAAGAAAATATTGCTTACAGGCTGGCTGATGCAACTACTTCCAGCAGTCACTCTTGTACCACACTGAAACTGGGAAAATTAGCCCAAAACAAAGCAAGGTGAAACCAAAAAGACACTGTTCATGTGCATGTGCTTTTGCATGTATATATCATGGATAATGGCTATTCATAAGTGATTTTCTATGACATTCATTGGTTGTTGGTATCATGGTGTTGATGTTTGGGTTGCAGATAGGTTGTGATATATAGATACTTTGAAACAGTGTATATATGGCATTGATTAGGTTGCATTGATCCACATGTGTTACATGATATTGAACAAGTAGGACTTGGTATGCTGGGGCAGATAAGTAGGCAAGACATTGGTAGGCAGCTTTCCTTAGACTTTAGGACATAGTATTGGTTAGGATGTTAAGTACATAAGTAATATGTTCAATGGGGGACTCCCCACATCAGCAGGCAGCCTATTCATTGAGCAACCACTTGACTGAATATCTGCTGTTGCTTAACTGTTCTACAACCAAACTGTCCCACACATATCCTAACCTGAATTGATGATATTATACAATGATACAGATGTTCCATATATTATAAATTACTCTAAATAGAAGGACATTATTCAAATTGACCTGATCTAGTCCTTTAAAGATTTGATACATTTCAATCATATTGCTCCTTAATATCCTGTGCTTGAGCAGGTACACATTATATGCAGTACATTTACAAATGTAAAGCTCACTTATAACCTGGATGAAAAATAGCAAGTGGTACTTCATGCTAAAATAAACAAAATATTGTCACAACAATTGTCGTAATGTGTGGGTCTCCACTTAGATATCAGAATTTCAGGACACTGGACAAATGTTAAGTAAAGAGCAATGCCCCTGAATATGCAACATTCTAGATCAGCTAAGCTCAGAAATATTCATGGGTTATCCCATGGTTGAACATGTGCTTTCAGATTCTGGATGTGAAGAGGAAAACTTGTGGGCAGCCAAATATGGGCAGCCAATTCAAGATGTTACATTGAAACATGTGACATTAAAAGCTCATTTTATACTTTCTAATGAACCTTAATAGCCACTGCACATGGAGGGCATGTATTGTGAAATAAATAAATAAGCATCCTCTCTCACATATGTAGGTACCTAGCAGTTCACTGTCAAACAGTTGATTCAATTTCCAAATGGGAAAAACTGAAGGATAATTTGCTCAAGAAGATGTTCTTGATGCCAAAATATCCAGGAACAGCCCATTTTTCAACATTGGAAATCCTTTACATCAACATTGACATGCTGTGTCTTCCTTCTTGCATTCTGTTGTACCTTTATATTCTTATTTTTTTCCGATGTGTTCCTACCTGACTCCTTTTCAGGTCCGGTGCTGTTAATTAACCTCCGCCGGGTACTAAATTAACATTTTGAAGGAATTAAAAAATATCGAAGGCTACCTAGTAGGCACTTATCTTTGCATGCATTGTCAACCAAATAAATGACTATGCATACCAGTTTCAGATGGTTGTTGGCCAGAATACTGTTAAGCTTCTCAAGCAATGCCTTCGTTTCAACGTAGTTAATTATATGCCACAAAAATACGCCGGACAACAATCTAGAGCGTAGTGAACAGCACCATTGAAGAAAAAAGTGTGCGCCGGTCTAGGCGCGGGTGCGTCATGAATGCCTTAAAAAATGATAAAATTTTACCTTCATTTTTTTCCCGGTTGTTACAAAGGATCATTTTATAATATGAATTCCATATGTCTGGGAAAACCGTAGTAAGACATGTTTCCTGACATATATACGATGAATTATTCATTTGGATAAATCACTTTCCTCATCGGCCTTGTGGTCAGAGAGGTCAAATGTCGCTCATTAACCTTTATATACAGAGGTCAATATTGTCACTTGTTTGACGAAAATAGCCCAGCTTGTATTTAATGGGTGCATAAACGACGCAGAGGAGACATAAAGTGTTGTAATTAGTCCAATACCGCGTTGTACTGCGACTTGTTTTCTAGTGATATGAGATCTGCAGTCTGATGATATATTTCTATTTTTAAAGACGCTTGGACGGCTTATTGTATTCACTTGTTCACGTGTACCATGTAAGTCAATGCTGGGGTACAATAATTTTGGTAAATTTGTGCATTAAAGTGTTTGATATATTCTTGGAGTTTAGGTTAGTTTATTTTTTAAAGTTGGGAATTTTATCTAAAAGAATGCATCCACAAAAATCAAACAAAATTTAATTTCCACAGAAAATGAGTGGTCCCCCCATCTTAGCTACCTTCATAAACACGATATTCTGAAGAAAATCCCCCCCCCAAAAAAAAAAAAACTGATGCTGTAACTTTACAAGTTTTCTTAACACTGCTCTTGGAAGCCTAAAAATGGTGCCTCAGACTTCACATCCTAGGTACACAAGGAATCTGTAGAACTATGCAATCAGACCTTTATATTTACATAGAGAAAGGTTCATCCTTTATGAATACCACCATCTTTGTGTTATTTATGCACAGGATGTGACACAGGAGACATCCCAAGGCAGGTGTTCAGGAAACAGAAATTGTTCAATACCCCCTGCTTCCACTACCTACCTGAACCCCAGTCTGCAAAATGTGGCAAGTTTCAACAAGATATTGTGCATGCAGACCAAAGTTCAGACATGTGTACTCAGACATGTGGAAAGGCCCCAGGCATGCATCAAGGCACATCATGCATCAGCAGCCACCAGGAGTGCATCAGGTGGTATGCCTGGTACACTGGAAATGGGTGAAGACCAGTTGTGAATGGGGCTGATCAACAGGTGCACTAAAGCTTAGTATGTCATAGCTTAGTCCAGCACTGTGATGGCACTGTCCAAAACCTACCTAAATTAGCAGCACACCTATTAAATAGAGCAACATGAAAAATTTCCCACTGACAGTAAATGGATCCTAGTCTTAAAAATGACAATGAGCCTCAGAAAAAAAGTTTTTGAAATCTAGACATCAGGCTGGTATTCAAAAAGACTGAAAAGTTGCCAAAAACTCATCATGGGCTATAAATATTATGCATGCCTGAAAATCTACCAAAGCTCCCAGTGCAGGTCACCAACATGACAGCACTTGTTAATTGTCCAAAAGCAGGTCAGATCAATTTGTGCCTCAAAAGATGCAGCCAGGCACTTAAGCATTGGGCCTGGACCCCTCCCCACACAACAGAAGTACTTGGGACACATGAAACATCTTATGACCAAATTTGTTGCAGGGTGGCATCAAAAATCAAACTGGAGCCAGAGAAACCATGCTAGGTCACACAAAAAAGTGTCTGGAAAATGGAACTTGGCAAAATTTCAAACCAGTGTCTTCAAAAATATATTACCAGAGTTACATCTGAATGAGGTAAAATTCCTGTTATTCCTATGAAATTTTAAATCCCAATAACTTTTTTTGTTCCAATAAAAATGTGCTTAGCTGTGAAATATGATCATGAAAAAAACTGGAAAATTTGGAAAAAAATTGTGGCTGCCACCAAGTGACCAATATTTGCAATTATCAATTTTTACCTACTGTACCCCTCATGTAAAATTTATATGTATTTTTTCTTCAGAAGCATTGTTTGGGACACCTGAATTTAAATGCCATTTTCAAAGAGCATCAATTGGTCTGGGAGGGCAAATTTGCCATCCCTCCCCTGGGAACTTTGAATCTGTAAACCCCTTGGGGTAGCATGCTGAGAAACGATTGCCATTGTTATATGCTTCTCTGCTACTCTAGCACCTTTGCACATGGTGGATAAAACATGTAGTTGGATTCATGCTCTATTGGCAGAGCATGTTTGTCCTATCCTACCAGGCAGGAGATGGCAGAGATCAATGAAAAACGTCAAAGTTGAAAAAAGCATGTTCCCTGCATTCAAATGTGCTACTGCTGTGGACTATATACCTTGATTTTCTTCATCAAATATATCTCATGTTGCCATTTTTTTAATCTTGCATGCATTCATCTTGCACCTTGCATGTAAGCTCCCACTGCGTTTTTTGGGGGGGCACTGACACAAATTTTGTGACTCCTGATGCGAAGTTTTTGGTCGAATTTTGTCAGGGAATTTTGTGCCTCAGTGCTACATTTCAGGACCGCATCCCATTTTTTTGCCAAGCATGAATTAACGTTGCCTCTATACGAGTTGTCTGGGCCTGACGCGATTTTTCAGGATCTCTTCTATTTTGTTTTAGGAATGTGGATCGATTTCTCTGGTCCAATATTTTTTTAAACTCTGGCATGTTTTTTCCGTTTCCCGAAGCGCTTACAGATTTTGGCGCCATTTGCAGGGCTCTAGTGATTTTCAGGGTTCGGACAGATTTTTCGGAGGCACTGCTTAGTCTTTCGGCCTTTGTTTCATTCTTTCGGAGATCTGGAGCAATTTTTCCGAACCATGGCGCGATTATTTCGGGCTCGACATCTCTTGGCTGGGGGTTGGGAGGGTAGCAATGTCCCATTTTGCTCGGCAGCCACTTCGGTTCGCGGATGACGTGAGCACGATGAATCAGTGATTGGTAACTGTCCCTTGTGCAACCACCACTGGTGTTATTTATGCATTTGCCCTAATTTATAGCAGTGCTGTGAATACCAGGAGTGCCGTCAATTCCATGGGAGTGCCGTCGATTCTAGGAGTGCCGTCGATTTCAGGAGTGCCGTGAATTCCAGGGGTGTTGTAGATTCCAGGACTCAGTTCGTATCCTCTGAGGCGAGCATTTGACGTCAGGCAGGCAGGCATCAGGCATGCAGCTGCCACGTCTTGCATACTGGCCTCAACCTTGCTCTGGTGTGGCTGATAAATGGTGCAGATTAGTGCAGTGGCTATGTTAAAGCCATAGCCACTGCACGTACGGTCCGTACAGGCACTGTCCACCGATACCGTACGGTCCAGACAGGTACTGTCTACCGATACCGTGCGGTCTGGACAGGTACTGTCCACTGATATCGTACGGTCTGGACAGGTACTGTTACCGTACGGTCCGGACAGACATTTTAAAATCCCATAAACTGTTTTGGCGAGTACATTCTGCACTCCTCAACATATTCCTGTGCCGTAGGGCTGTCGCTACGATTATCCTGGTGTAAATGCGACGTGCGCGTATCGTGTCGAAATACGTCTTCGTTGCTTTTGTTTTATGGCTTCGCCAAACAACTGTGCAGTCAGACAAGACCATGTGTGGGCGGTGCCTCTCTAAGTGTGCCGCGTGCCCACGCACTGAGAAAGCCATGTGTGCTTTCAAGCGAGGGTCGAATTGCCCTGCAGTTGGTGGTACAAGTGTTGCGTGTGTGATTACAGATGTGTGCCGAGCCGAACTAGGCGGGTCGATGCTGTTCGCGTGGCGCCGGATAGGTCACATGCTGCCGCCGCGGGCACGGCACAAGCACGCGCAGCAGGACGCCGCCATGCCCGTGCAGGAGGAGCTGGACCTGCTGCTGCACGAGCTGCACCACCACAGTTCGAGTCCCGTGCTGCGCATGTCTGGAGCCCAGGTAGGTACCGGCACTGGCATCGGCGCTGGCAGCGACATTGGCACCGGTAGGTACCGACACTGGGACCGGCAGCGACACTGGCACCCGTAGGTACCGACACTGGCACCGGTAGGTACCGACACTGGCACCGATAGGTACCGACACTGGCACCGATAGGTACTGACACCGACACCGATACCGGTACACCGACACCGACACGGGCACCGACATTTGTTCATCATTTGTCTATGCACCCATAGTTCACTTTTGCCTATATCTTGCATGGAATGTTCACACAAAGAATATTTTAATTAGCACCCACAGACAAAATTGACGGCGCGGTCGTGCCATGAATTTGACGCACCCTGGCTCCAGCATCTTTGGGCCCGGTGTCTTATGGCTCCGGTGTCTTATAGCTCCGGCGCCTTGTGTCTTGTGTCTTATGGCTCCTTCGTCTTTTGGCTCTGTGTCTTATGCGTCCGGTGTCTATGGCTTCGGTGTCTTATGTTGTCTTGTGTTTTATTGCTCCGATCTGTGTCTTAAGACTCTGGTGACCGCGAAATTCCAAACCGATAGAATGAACGGCTCAGCAGTTCATCACAAAAGTTTCGGGGTCAAATTGACCTGCTGCATGCCTCGCGTCGTTTTTAAAAAAATTGTTTTGTTTGTTGCTTGCCTGAACAAAGATGTATATTAATGTACAGGGGAAAGACTGCAAAAGTGATATCCTGTCATGGCAGGTGGTGATACTCTAGTGATTGCTGTCCCTCAGCGCGTAAAGGTGATCTAGCTGTGGCCGTCTAGAGGTGTGTGCAGGTGCTCTGAGCTGTCTCCTTGCCCCACCAGGTGGAGGTGTTTGCTGAGCCGGCCCAGTTCTACCAGTTCCTGCTGGACGGATGCCGGCGGGCGCGCCGCAGAGTCGTCCTCTCGTCGCTCTACCTGGGCAACGGACCGATGTGTTTGGATCTGGTCAGTGTTGGATCTCTGTGTGTGGATCTGGTCAGTGCTGGACCCGGGGACGAGTAACCTACGGGTAAGTTGCTCGTCTCACAACCGAAAGGTTGTGGGTTCGAGCCTCACCTGTCGCTACTCTTCTCCCGCGACCAATCGGCGTGAGAGATTGGCGACGCTACATGACTCAACGGTCGATGTGTCGTAAAACCAATAACGAACCAGTGCTGGACCTCTGTTTGTGGATCTGGTCAGTGCTGGACCTCTGTGTGTGGATTTAGCAGTGCTGGATCTCTTTGTGTGGATCTGGTCATTGCTGGACCTCTGTGTGTGGATCTGGTCAGTGCTGGACCTCTGTGTGTGTGGATCTGGTCAGTGCTGGACCTATCTGTGTGTGGATCTGGTCAGTGTGACTTTGTGTTGGATCTGGTCAGTGCTGGACCTATCTGTGTGTGGATCTGGTCAGTGCTGGACCTCTGTGTGTGGATCTGGTCAATGTGACGGTCAGTGTTTCTGTGTGTGGATCTGGTCAATGTTGAATCTAGATTGTCAGTAAATTAGGTGTTGACCTGTTTGGATCTAGTCAGTGCTGGACATTTGTCTGTGGATCCGGTTAGTGCTGAACCTATCTTGATCTGGTCAGTGTTGGACCTCTGTGTGCGTGGATCTGGTCAATGTTGGACCTCTGTGTGGATCTATCCCATGCTAGACGTCTGTCAGTAAATCTAGTCAGTGTGAAATCTGTGTGGATCTGGTCAGTGCTGGACATCTGGGGATTTGGCCAGTGCTAGTCCTCTGTCTGTGGATCTGACCAGTGTTGGATCCCTCTCTGGGATATTGCCAGTGCTCGACTTACTTCTGTCTGTGGATCTGTCTGTTGCCAGTGCTCGACCTCTGGGGATCTGGCCAGTATTCTCCATCTGATAGTTATTTTAATTTCAGTATTAAAAGAGAAGCAAGTAATTGTTATCTCTATCTCCACAGTATTGTGACCATGCGTATGCTCCTTCTTTTGCTCTTTTCCCTGTTGTGTTCCTCCCTTTTTCCTGTTGCTCTTTTTCCATTGGTATCCCGAGATGTCTGGATATTATTATAAAACATCTGTACTGCATTTCTGCATTTGTTCTTCACATTAACGCCATTGAACCATTGCACCTACCGACAAACCAGACAAGCCACCACCCACCACTGTATCCGACACGTACTGGTGGCACGCGTAGCATGTAGGAATATCGCCACTATTTAAGTGCTCGTTTGCTACTGTGTTGCATACCTGGCGTGTAGAGGCGGCCAATCTGTTGTAGCTTCTGACCTGGTCTGACCTGACACGCCCGAATGGCACAAGTCTGCCTTCAGTCTCTGGATGGTGATTGAATGTTACGTGGCCAGTCGTGACTTGAGCTGACCTGACCTGGCTAGGTGTGGACGTCGCTGGCCGCCCGATCTGAACTGACCTGACCTAGAACGCTATGGGTGTCGCTGGCTGCCCGGCCTGACCTGACCTGACCTGGACAGGTGTCGGCCCTGTCGGCGTCGTTGGCCGCCCGGCCTGACCTGACCTGACCTGACCCGGACAGGTGTCGGCCCTGTCGGCGTCGCTGGCCGCCCGGCCTGAGCTGACCTGACCCGGACAGGTGTCGGCCCTGTCGGCGTCGCTGGCCGCCCGGCCTGACCTGACCTGACCTGACCCGGACAGGTGTCGGCCCTGTCGGCGTCGCTGGCCGCCCGGCCTGGCCTGACCTGACCTGACCCGGACAGGTGTCGGCCCTGTCGGCGTCGCTGGCCGCCCGGCCTGACCTGACCTGACCTGACCCGGACAGGTGTCGGCCCTGTCGGCGTCGCTGGCCGCCCGGCCTGACCTGACCTGACCTGACCTGACCCGGACAGGTGTCGGCCCTGTCGGCGTCGCTGGCCGCCCGGCCTGACCTGACCTGACCTGACCCGGACAGGTGTCGGCCCTGTCGGCGTCGCTGGCCGCCCGGCCTGAGCTGCAGGCGCGCGTGCTGCTCGACTGCCAGCGCGGCTGTCGCGGCGGCGGCGCCGGCCGGTCCAGCTCGCGCCACCTGCTGACGCCCGCGGCACACCAGTTCGGTCGCCGCTGTCAGGTGCGTCAGGTCACACGTCACACGTCACACGTCACACGTCACACGTCACACGTCACACGTCTGGCCACACCACACACAGCTGGCGCACAGCCGCGCCGCGCGGACACCCGGCGACCGTGGGTTCGAGCCTGGCTGGCAGCCGATCTTTGTTTGTTTAATTTGCGTTTATTGCGTGTTTCACGACGCACTTTATGCATGATCACGGCTGATGGCGCCGTCCACACTGTTTCGCCGGTGGGCCGCGGGGTTGGGAAATGTTAAGTGAGTGGTGCGAGTGTTGAACCCGGGACGTATGGTACCCAGAGCTCAACACCTTAAACACTCGGCCATCCCCACCCCTGGCGGCCGACATGTCCACATTACGTGCACTTGTGTGGATGCCGCGGTAGCGTGCAGCGTCACGTGAAGATGGATCTCCCTGACATTCCTCTAACTGGTGGTCTGCTTTTCTGGTGCACAAGAGCTGTCGACACTCCGCAGCATGAACACTATTTTGTGATGTTAAAATTATGAAGGGATGGAATAGATGAAAAAGGGACTCAAGTTTGGGTTTACTGAGGAGCGACTTGTGACTACTTGTTCAACTGAAAGAAAACTTAATAAAATTAACCGAATAAGTTTGTTACACGGGCGGCCATGGTGGCTGGTCAGTATCACCGGCGTGTTGTGTAGGAGTCCCCTCGGAGCGCTGGGCGCCGTATAATATGTGCAGTTGATGCGCCCATAAACCCCAATAACAACACAGCCTTCCGGGCGCGACATTGTCCGAGGTATGGGTGTCCCTATGGGAGCCATCGGTTTACGCGGTGGACGCGCCGTCCAATCTCCTATGGTCTGAGGTCTCGGGAGGACTAAAAGTATCTATATCGCACCACTGCGAGCTTCCCTTCGTTTCGACGTGTATTTGATGTGAGCAATGGCGCTCACGGTGTTCGAGTTCGTCGGACGGGTGCTTTGTCTAGTGTACCCCGCCACCAGAACACAGCACGAACGGCCGTGACCCACCAACACATAATGGTCCACCATGACCCTCCAGCACACAACACGACCCGCCGTGACCTACCAACACAACACAAGCCGTGACCCACCAACACACAACACGACCCAACAACACACACCACGACCCTCCAACACACAACACGGCCCACCAACACACACCACGACCCAACAACACACAACACGACCCAACACACACACAACACGACCCACCAACATACAACACGACCCACCGTGACCCACCAATACACAACACGACCCACCGTGACCCACCAACACACAACACGACCCAACAACACACAGCACGACCCAACAACACACAGCACGACCCACCAACACACAACACGACCCACCAACACACAACATGACCCATCGTGACCCACCAACACACAACACGACCCCACAGCACACAGCACGACCTACTAACACACACCACGACCCACCAACACCCAACGCGACCAGCAACACACAGCACGACAACCTGCCGTGATCCACCAACACAACACGACCCGCCGTGACCCCCCGACACCCACGGTGACCCCGGGCGGTGTGGGCGACGTCCCCAGGTGGCGCTCTACCACACGCCACTGCTGCGCGGCCTGCTCAAGTGGCTGCTGCCGCACAGGTTCAGCGAGATAGTCGGCCTCCAGCACATGAAGGTCTACATATTCGACGACGATCTGCTAATCAGCGGGTAAGCCCGAGGCGATCTGCTCATCAGCGGGTAAGCCCGAGGCGATCTGCTCATCAGCGGATAAGCACGAGGCGATCTGCTCATCACCGGGTAAGCCCGAGGCGATCTGCTCATCAGCGGGTAAGCACGAGGCGATCTGCTCATCAGCGGGTAAGCACGAGGCGATCTGCTCATCAGCGGGTAAGCCCGAGACGATCTGCTCATCAGCGGGTAAGCACGAGGCGATCTGCTCATCAGCGGGTAAGCACGAGGCGATCTGCTCATCAGCGGGTAAGCCCGAGGCGATCTGCTCATCAGCGGGTAAGCCCGAGGCGATCTGATCATCAGCGGGTAAGCCCGAGGCGATCTGCTCATCAGCGGGTAAGCACGAGGCGATCTGCCCATCAGCGGGTAAGCACGAGGCGATCTGCTCATCAGCGGGTAAGCACGAGGCGATCTGCTCATCAGCGGGTAAGCACGAGGCGATCTGCCCATCAGCGGGTAAGCCCGAGGCGATCTGCCCATCAGTGGATAAGCCCGAGGCGATCTGCTCATCAGCGGGTAAGCCCGAGACGATCTGGTCATCAGCGGGTAAGCCCGAGGCGATCTGCTCATCAGCGGGTAAGCCCCAGGCGATCTGCTCATCAGCGGGTAAGCCCGAGGCGATCCGCTCATCAGCGGTAAGCCCGAGGCGATCTGCTCATCAGCCGGTAAGCCCGAGCGCGATCTGCTCATCAGCGGGTAAGCCCGAGGCGATCTGCTCATCAGCGGGTAAGCCCGAGGCGATCTGGTCATCAGCGGGTAAGCCCGAGGCGATCTGCTCATCAGCGGGTAAGCCCGAGGCGATCTGCTCATCAGCGGGTAAGCCCGAGGCGATCTGGTCATCAGCGGGTAAGCCCGAGGCGATCTGCTCATCACTGGGTAAGCACGAGGCGATCTGCCAATTACTAAACCCGAGGTGATCTCCCCATTACTGAGTAAGCCCTTGGTGACCCGTCCATTACTGAGTAAGCCCTTGGCGATCTGTCCATTACTGGGTAAGCCCATGGCGATCAGCCCGTTACTGGGTAAGCCCTTTGCGATCTGTCCATTACTGGGTAAGCCCGTGGCGATCTGCCCGTTAGCGTATAGGCCCGTGACGATATGCCCGTTACTGGGTAAGCCCGTGGCGATCTGCCCGTTACTGGGTAAGCCCGTGGCGATCTGCCCGTTACTGGGTAAGCCCGTGGCGACCTCTCCATCAGTGGGTAAGCCCAGCTGCTGGCTAGCTTTATCGCGCTGTAGTTGGCGGACGGAGGTTGGGTGTTGGCGGATGGTGCGGCGGCGCGGTTCAATATTCGCCGGGCCGGCCGCCAGGGCTGCGGCGCTGCCGGACACGGGCTCTGTTTACCGTGTGGGACGACGTCAGCCAATCACCGTGCCGCTCGGCCGGTCACGTGGCACAGCGCACCTCCAGCTGTAGAGAAACGCGGTCGAGTGCGCGCGCTTGGCGAAATAATTGTGGTTAAACTAGCGCCGGCTGACCGCTGTATGACAAACGCAGTCGATGCGCCCGTAAGCCCAAATAGCCAACCAACGAAACTAGCGCCGGCAGCTGCCTGCTTCTTGCCTGTTTCTGTATTAAACGTCGTCGTTGTTTTGTGGAGCTGGCCGGCTTGTGCTTGAGCTGTCTCGCTGTCATCCTGTCGAGGTTGTTGGTGTTGGACACGTGCTCTCCTGTTTGGCTTTTGTTCCCTTTGTTCGTTTTTGTTGGCGCATTTGTGCCGTTGTTTAGTTGGCGGCCCATCGATGTCCGACGGAGGCCTATTTCTCTAATCATTTATCACTATTGTGCGGGTGCCCCCCCCCCCCCCCCCACATCGTCAGAATATACGGAACAGATGTACGATATTGCTGCTGGGGTGCACAACTGTGCGCTTTATGGTGGATGTCAGTGCGTGTACAGTTCGTCGTGTTGTTTTGCGAGGAAACAGACACGGGTGGCCTGCTTGCGTGCCGACCGTCAGCTGCGTCAGCCGCGTCAGCTGTGTCAGCTTACAGCTGACGGTCGGCTGTGCTCAGAGCTGACAGCCGTGCTGCTGTTAACCGGCCGGCAGTCCTCTAGTATTTCTGCTCAAAATGATGAATTCTGCGATTGTTTAGCTCTTTTGGATAGTGTGGTAGTTCTCGAACGACACGAAGTGTTGCCTCAACCAGACACCGATATGGGAAGGTTGACTTTGTACTACTCGGTAGGGTTTATTCACAGGTATCTCGTTGGTTAGCTGGTGGTTCTACGGCGGTATGTGGTGGTGCTACGGCGGCATGTGGTGGTGCTACGGCGGTATGTGGTGGTGATATGGCGGTAGGTGGATATGTGGTGGTGATATGGCGGTAGGTGGATATGTGGTGGTGATATGGCGGTAGGTGGATATGTGGTGGTGATATGGCGGTAGGTGGATAGGTGGTGGTGTTATGGCGGTAGGTGGCGGTGCTATGGTGGTAAATGAGTAACTGTAAGCCTCCCCGACGAGGCATCACCTTTTCGTGGGGGGGGGATTGCGTGTCTCAAGGACCCGGCGGCCAGACCAGGAAGACGGGGAGAGGTCAAACGAAGACCTCACAGACAGATCTCACTCGTCACGAAAACAGACCTCACTCGTCCTTTCATCCATACGCTCCAATTCCAATACCCATCTCCTCTCAACGTCCATGTCCCTCACCAGGCCCTACAACACCAACTCTCCCTATCATGAGCAGGCAGGATAACTTCCCCAGTCCTACCTACCAGCTCAGTTGTATCGGGGAAGCCGCGCCCCCTCGGCCCGTCCCCAGGGGTTGACGGAGTCCTGGAGGTTGAGGTACCCCGTCGTATGGTGCTAGTTGTGACGGGGGGCCAACACACCTCTTTGGTACCGATATCCCGGAGGGGCGGGCGGGCCCGTGAGGCCTCACGCGGGCCAAGTGGCTGATCACATCGGGCCGGGGACCTGGGATTTTTTCCCAGTTTCTGCCGGCCCGGCTGGCTGGGGTCAAGGGGTGGGCGGCGCTGGATCCCGGTCGTGGTGGTGAGTCTCTCTCTCCCGGCCTGGTGACGGCGTCGCCTGCCCCGTATAGCTCTCCTGGTGCCTGACGTTCTCCCGTCCACTGGGTTTAGTCCCCTCCTTAGGACCCCTTTGCGGTGGGGCACCAGGGGAGTCGAACACCAGCTTAACGCATGGCATCCTCAAAACCAACAACCTACCCTGGCCCCTCTAGTATGGGCCAGGCCATCCTTCGACCCATCGCTGGTAGAAGAACCAGTAACCTGGAGAACAGACCAGCTTTCTTAAGTGTCCCTCGTATCCTCGTCATCCGAGGTCTGACGAAGGATCCGCTGTCTCCCTTCCAGAGAAGAGACGGGTGCGATAGACCTGGCAAGATTGTCCGCTGTGAGAAGTTGAAGGATGGAGCGTCTCTGAGTTAGTGTATAGTATGCGCAAATATGGTAGGAGAGTTGAGGAAAGCCTCCGAGTGAAGATCGAACCACATCAGACGAAGCACTCGTAACGAGGATGAGTTTCAGGGAGGCACTCGTGACAGGAGCAGGCACGGTGTTCACTGGAGCGGCTCGGCCTGTCTAATGGACTCTGTCTGTCAAAGTCAAAGAAGTGTCTCTGACTTTGCCACGCTTGTATGGCGGTTGGCTATGATCTCCGTTACTGTGGTATGGCTGCTGGCCGTGGTCTCCGTTACTGTGGTATGGCTGCTTGCCGTGGTCTCCGTTACTGTGGAATGGCGGATGGCTATGGTCTCCGCCACGCTGGTATGGAGGCTGGCTATGGTCTCCGTTGCTGTGGTATGGCGGCTGGCCATGGTCTCCGTTACTGTGGTATGGCTGCTCGCTATGGTCTCCGTTACTGTGGTATGGCGGCTGGCCGTGGTCTCCGTTACTGTGGTATGGCTGCTGGCTATGGTCTCCGTTACTGTGGTATGGCTGCTGGCTATGGTCTCCGCCACGCTGGTATGGAGGCTGGCTATGGTCTCCGTTACTGTGTTATGGCGGGCGGCTATGGTCTCCGTTACTGTGGTATGGCGGCTGGCCGTGGTATCCGTTACTGTGGTATGGCGGCTGGCCGTGGTTTCCGTTACTCTGGTATGGCGGCTGGCCGTGGTTTCCTTTACTGTGGTATGGCGGCTGGCGTGGTTTCCGTTACTGTGGTATGGCGGCTGGCTATGGTCTCCGTTACTGTGGTATGGCGGCTGGCTATGGTCTCCGTTACTGTGGTATGGCGGCTGGCTATGGTCTCCGTTACTGTGGTATGGCGGCTGGCTATGGTCTCCGTTACTGTGGTATGGCGGCTGGCTATGGTCTCCGTTACTGTGTTATGCCGGGCGGCTTGTTTTTGGTGTTTCCGTTACTGTGGTATGGCGGATGGCTATGGTCTCCGTTACTGTGGTATGGAGGCTGGCTATGGTCTCCGTCACTGGTATGGCGGCTGGCTATGGTCTCCGTTACTGTGGTATGGCTGGCATGGTTCGTTACTGTGTTATGGTCTCCGTTACTGTGTTATGGCGGGCGGCTATGGTCTCCAACACGTTGGTATGATGGCTGGCTATGACCTTCTACATTCTACCGTGGCCGTCGGCTGTCGGTGACCACGTCCGGCGCCGGCTGTTGCAGGGCCAACCTGAACGACGACTACTTCCGCCACCGGCAGGACCGCTACGTCGTGTTCCGGCAGGCGGCGCCGCTGGCCGACTTCTACACGCAGCTGGTGGCGGTGGTGGCGCGCTTCAGCTTCCAGCTGGCCGGCGACGGCGCCCTGCAGGTGACCGCAGAACGGTGATAAATTATTCGAGAAATAGGATGGAATATACCACTTTCTGAACGCTCAATCGACATCCTTATCCAAGAAGTATCGACATCCTACTCATTGGAACCTACACCATCAGCTAGAAGTGCCTACACCATCAGTTCGAATTTGTGTCTGAGGCATCAAAAGCATTTTAAATGAAACTAATCCCATGACAAATTTCGCCATCCTACTGCGCTCGTTTCGACATCTCACACCTAACGAAAAACCATTATTTTAACCCTGCCGCAGAACGGCGTGCGTTGGGAGCGGCGGTGTGCTACATGACCAGTGCAGTCGATGCGCCCCAACGCCCCCGGCGGTGGCGTGTTTCGACACCGGCGGCGTGCCGATTGGACCTTGAGGGGCGGGGATGGTCGAGTGGTTAAGGTGTTGGGCTCTGGGTACTAAATGCCCGGGTTCGACACTCGCATCGCTCGGGACATTTCCTAGTCCCGCGGCCCACCGGCGAAACAGTGTGGGGGCGCCATTAGCCGTGAATGTGCAAAACGCGCGTCGTGAACTACCCGAAAACAAACAAACAAACGATTGGACCTTGAGATGGGAGAGTGGGGTCAGGTCGGGTGAGGCCAGGTGTTCGGGAACAGTGCCTGTACCAGCGGATATTTTAGCGGTATCGTCTTCTCAGGGATTTGTTTTAATGCGCGTTGATCGTTGATTTTGAAACTTTGATGTCCGATGCGTGCCAGAGCAATGGCTTTCGAGGCATCGACCTGAAACTTGCACGAAATATGTAAAGCAGACGTATGAGAAGGTACTGCAAGTTTCGTGTCTTTGTTTCTACCCATTCCACTATTCTGGAGGAAAGAAAACCTGAGACGGGGAGTGAACAAACCATGAGCATCAACAGTCCCGGTGAGGGTTAGCGGAGCATGGCGGCGTCCTGAAAATGGAACGGAACTGCTGTTGTTCCGTCGTGACACATCTCGTGTGTCAATCTCAAAATGTAACAGACCACGTCAACTTAACTTAACCCGCCATTATATCCCACGTTAAAAATGGTCTATGGTGGTCGGAAAATCTGCTGAGAAAGCCTTCAGCAAACATCACACAGGGCCTTAACTGGTCTGAGGCCAATTTCACTAACATCATAAGCTGTGCATTCACACCAAATTTGGTGTGAATACACCTTTAGGCAATCTTAACGTATCACCCCTCACTTTCTTTATGTCAACAAAGTATTTAAGATATTATCAGCCGACTGCCAGTCAACTGTTAGTCACTTAAATATTGAATATAATTAATTAAATAATTCTTATTGAATTAAACATAATTATTTCAGATTACCTAAAGGTGTATTCACACTAAATTCAGCGTGAATACACAGCTTGTGATGTTCGTGAAATTGGCCTCTGACTGCACAACTGAGGTTGTCCTCCACTGACCGTGCCGGCCCGCCAGATGGACCCGTCGTGGCCGGTGCACCCGTACCGCGGCGACCAGGCCAAGTACCTGCAGCTGGTGCGCACCGAGCTGCTGCAGCTGCTGGCCAGCTGGCGGCGGCGACAGCTGCCGGCCGCCGCCGACGCCGACACGTGGGTGATGCCCACCGTCAACCTGGCGCCGGCCGGCGTCCTGCTGGACGACAGGTGGGTACTGTCCCCGGCCGGCGTCCTGCTGGACGACAGGTGGGTACTGTCCCCGGGCCGTCCTGCTGGACGACAGGTGGGTACTGTCCCCGGGTAGTCTGTCTGTCCTGCTGGACGACAGGTGGGTACTGTCCCCGGGCCGTCCTGCTGGACGACAGGTGGGTACTGTCCCCGGGCCGTCCTGCTGGACGACAGGTGGGTACTGTCCCCGGGCCGTCCTGCTGGACGACAGGTGGGTACTGTCCCCGGGTAGTCTGTCCCCGGGCCGTCCTGCTGGACGACAGGTGGGTACTGTCCCCGGGCCGTCCTGCTGGACGACAGGTGGGTACTGTCCCCGGGCCGTCCTGCTGGACGACAGGTGGGTACTGTCCCCGGGCCGTCCTGCTGGACGACAGGTGGGTACTGTCCCCGGGCCGTCCTGCTGGACGACAGGTGGAGTACTGTCCCCGGACCGTCCTGCTGGACGACAGGTGGGTACTGTCCCCAGGCCGTCCTGCTGGACGACAGGTGGTACTGTCCCCGGGCCGTCCTGCTGGACGACAGGTGGGTACTGTCCCCGGGCCGTCCTGCTGGACGACAGGTGGGTACTGTCCCCGGGCCGTCCTGCTGGACGACAGGTGGGTACTGTCCCCGGGCCGTCCTGCTGGACGACAGGTGGGTACTGTCCCCGGGCCGTCCTGCTGGACGACAGGTAGGTACTGTCCCCGGCCGGCGTCCTGCTGGACGACAGGTGGTTACTGTCCCCGGGCCGTCCTGCTGGACGACAGGTGGAGTACTGTCCCCGGGCCGTCCTGCTGGACGACAGGTGGGTACTGTCCCCGGGCCGTCCTGCTGGACGACAGGTGGGTACTGTCCCCGGGCCGTCCTGCTGGACGACAGGTGGGTACTGTCCCCGGGCCGTCCTGCTGGGCGACAGGTGGGTACTGTCCCCGGGCCGTCCTGCTGGGCGACAGGTGGGTACTGTCCCCGGGCCGTCCTGCTGGACGACAGGTGGGTACTGTCCCCGGGCCGTCCTGCTGGACGACAGGTGGGTACTGTCCCCGGGCCGTCCTGCTGGACGACAGGTGGGTACTGTCCCCGGCCGGCGTCCTGCTGGACGACAGGTGGGTACTGTCCCCGGCCGGCGTCCTACTGGACGACAGGTGGGTACTGTCCCCGGGCCGTCCTGCTGGACGACAGGTGGGTACTGTCCCCGGCCGGCGTCCTGCTGGACGACAGGTGGGTACTGTCCCCGGGCCGTCCTGCTGGACGACAGGTGGGTACTGTCCCCGGGCCGTCCTGCTGGACGACAGGTGGGCACTGTCCCCGGGCCGTCCTGCTGGACGACAGGTGGGTACTGTCCCCGGGCCGTCCTGCTGGACGACAGGTGGGTACTGTCCCCGGGCCGTCCTGCTGGACGACAGGTGGGTACTGTCCCCGGGCCGTCCTGCTGGACGACAGGTGGGTACTGTCCCCGGGCCGTCCTGCTGGACGACAGGTGGGTACTGTCCCCGGGCCGTCCTGCTGGACGACAGGTGGGTACTATCCCCGGGCCGTCCTGCTGGACGACAGGTGGGTACTGTCCCCGGGCCGTCCTGCTGGACGACAGGTGGGTACTGTCCCCGGGCCGTCCTGCTGGACGACAGGTGGGCTCGGCGGCGCGACTTAGGGCACATCGCTGCATACTGGTCTGTATGTTGATCTGTGTACTGGTCTGTATACTGGTCTGTATGCTGATCTGTATACCGGTCTGTGTGCTGGTCTGTGTACTGGTCTGTATACTGGTCTGTATACCGGTATGTATACTGGTATGTACACTGGTCTGTACACTGGTCTGTATGCTGGTCTGTGTACTACCGGTATGTACACTGGTCTGTATCTTGGTCTGTATACTGGTCTGTATACTGGTCTGTATGCTGGTCTGTATTCTAGCCTACACTGGTCTGTACACTGTCGGCAGAATCTGCCGCCGGCTGCTGGGCGGGGACCTGCTGGGCGGCAACACCTACCTGGCGACGGGCTACCTGAACCTGACCGAAGATCACGTGACGGCCATGACGGGCGGCCGCCCGAGGCACATCGACGTGCTCTGTGCCCACCCCACGGTGAGTAGCGCCGCCACCCACGGTGGGCAGCGAGGATCTCCTCTCCTCTCCCCTCCTCTCCCCTCCTCTCCTCTCCTTTCATCTCCTCTCCTCTCATCTCCTCTCCTCTCCTCTCCTCTCCTCTCATCTCATCTCATCTCGCCTCGCCTCGCCTCGCCTCGCCTCTCCTCTCCTCTCCTCTCCTCTCCTCTCCTCTCTCCTCTCCTCTCTCCTCTCCTCTCCTCTCCTCTCCTCTCCTCTCCTCCTCTCTCTCTCCTCTCCTCTCCTCTCCTCTCCTCTCTCCTCTCTCCTCTCCTCTCCTCTCCTCTCCTCTCCTCTCCTCTCCTCTCTCCTCTCCTCTCCTCTCCTCTCCTCTCCTCCTCCTCTCCTCTCCTCTCCTCTCCTCTCTCCTCTCTCTCTCTCCTCTCCTCTCCTCTCCTCTCCTCTCCTCTCCTCTCTCTCCTCTCTCTCCTCTCCTCTCCTCTCCTCTCCTCTCCTCTCCCTCTCCTCTCCTCTCCTCTCCTCTCCTCTCCTCTCCTCTCCTCTCCTCTCCTCTCCTCTCTCTTCTCTTCTCTTTTCCTCCTTTCCTCTCCTCTCCTTTCATCTTCTCTCATCTCATCTCATCTCATCTCATCTCATCTCCTCTTCTCACCTCGCCTCGCTTCGTCTCGCCTCGCCTCGCCTCGCCTCGCCTCGCCTCGCCTCTCCTCTCCTCTCCTCGCCTCTCCTCTCATCTTATCTCCTCTCATCTCATCTCATCTCATCTCCTCTTCCCCTCCTCTCCTCTCCTCTCCTCTCCTCTCTCCTCCTCTCCCCTCCACTCCTTTCCTCTCCTCTCCTCTCCTCTCCTTTTCCCTTCTCTCTTCTCTCTTCTCCTCGCCTCGCCTCGCCTCGCCTCGTCTGTCTGCCTTGGGTGCAATATGACCATAGTTGTCGACGCGCCCTAAAGCCCAAATACGAACTAACTCGCCTCCTGGTCATCTTCACTTTGGCTTGCCTACATTTATGATGAAGTCACGTTTATTCAAAAAAATGATCGTAAAAGCATCATGATGCTCAACTACGACAAGGCTATCTTTCACGGCAAAGCTGAGCTGAAATAGATTTGAGAAGTGTATGTTCTGAGAGACAAAAAGCAGCTCCCATGACTGCCCTTCAACCAGAATCGGTCGCGTGCTAACCGACGATCGTGGGGGAGTTTCGTTGGAAGTGTTGTTGTTATTAAATTGTGTATTTGTGATTGTCGCAAGGAACTTATCAAAACAAAAACATTTGTTTGGCGGTACCTTGTAAGTGCTACTATTAGTTGAATAGCATGTTAACGTTTTTCATTTTGGCACATTCCTGATTTTCCTCATATTTGTAGGGCCGCGTATTTTGGCACGCTCTACTCGTATGAAGAGTTGTACATGAGCCTATGCGCCTTTTTGTGTATGTGCCACTTGCAGCAACGCATTGATGCGTAGATGTACGGATGACATTTTTTATCTCTCGATAATCCTGATTAACCCTCACGTCTCTCTGGTCAAATCCTCACACCCTGTCTCGGGGGTAGGGAGTTGATAGGAACCTCACTAATATCCAAACTAAGCGTCGCACGAAAACGAAAGAGGTATAATTGGAAAGCGCTCGACGAGTAGTGCCCGACACCACCCCAACAAAGAAAAAAATCCACAAAAGTTATGCCACTAGGGGGCCTAGATTTTCACGACTTACATCATGCTCTTGGTTCTGGGAGTTCATTTTGGGGGATATTTGAAAAAAAACAAAAGTTATTTGGAATCAGAAAAGGACAGCGAAATCGACTAGGGCCATACAATTTTTGGCCACCCAAAAATCAAAATTTTACTTTTTGAATTTGAAAATTTTGAGTTTTCAAGTTCTCTTTAATTTTCCTTTTCCAATGGGTAGAGCAGACCGGGAAAAAAAACGTTGTTTGAAGTCAACTTGCTCTAATAAAAAATGCTTACTTAAGCCAGAATCTTCTATTTGAACTCTAATAGATGCTTAATGCTCAGAGTATCCGATCCAAATTTGATGAGTTTAAGTGTGATGCTGCTGAGGAAGAACCAGATTTTGTTTGCATTACGGAGGCATGGGTCAGTGAGGGGTATTTTGGAGATAACTTGCAGGACTATGAGATCCAGGGATACAATATGTTTTCGTGCAATAGGGGTTCAGCAGTGAAAGGGGGTGGTGTGATGCTCTATGTGAATAGCTTATTCAGTTCTCAAAAAGTAGCAGGTGGGGATACAAATGTGTCTGTTGAGTCCATTTGGCTTGATGTCGCTGTGGGAAAAGACAACAGCAATACACTGAGGATAGGAGCTTTCTACCGATCAGGAACCCTGCCACATTCTCAACAACTGGAGCTTGATAAGGTGATTTGTGAGGAAATCAGCAGGAACTTTCAGAGGAAATGCCTTATTATTGGTGACTTTAATCTAAAAGGATATCAAAATGTTGGTGCTGGCTCCCCATCATGCAAAATGTTTAGGAAATGCCTTGAAGGGGACCAGTTCTTACACCAGTTTGTATCGGAACCTACCAGGCATGGTTCATTCTTGGACCTTGTATTCTCGGATTTAAGTGACTTAGTTCAAGACTTGGCTGTAGGAGAAACTCTGGGAAGAAGTGACCATAAAAATTAGATTCAAGGCACATGTAGTGGAAATTATTAAGGGTAATTTGGTAAAGGTTCCAAATTTCAACAGAGCAGACCTTGACATGAGTGCATGAGTGCGGCTTTAGGTGCCGTAAGATGGGAAGAAGAATTCTCCAATTTAAATGCTTGTGAAATGCGGGAAAATTTCAAATCTTACTTGAATGAAATTCAGATTAGACATGTCCCCCAAAAGTAAAGATGGAAAAGAATGGTAGGAAAGCCAGCATGGCTTACATCAGACTCGATAAAAGCAATTAAGGCTAAGAGAGCTGCATTTAGAGTCTTTAAGGAACCTTCAAATATCGTAAATATAAAGGCATATCGAAAAGCTAGGGACACAATCTAGCCAGATCTAGCAAAACTTCAAATGATGCTTATTATGTAAAAATTATTTCATCAGCTACCTCATTCTATCAGACCACTTTTCACAGAATTGCTTGACTCCCCATTTTCCACAAGATTACAAAACCACTTCCAGCATAGGTATTCAAACAAAAATTATCGTCTCTTCACCATGGAATGAATGTGATGAACTGCAAAACAGCAGGTGTTTCTACATGTAACCGCTCGTGTCCAGCGCTCTTGATGCTGGTACAATGTGCAGATGAATGTTGGTTGGTTGGTTATTTGGCCTTTCGGGCGCATCGACTGCGTTGGTCATACAGCGCCCATGCAGATGAATCGCCAGTGCTCTTGATGCTGGTACAACATGCAGATAAATGTCCAGCGCCCTTGATGTTGGTACAACATGCAGATAAATATCCAGCGCCCTTGATGTTGGTACGACATGCAGATAAATATCCAGCGCCCTTGCTGCTGTTGCAACATGCAGATGGATGCTCACGTGAATGAATGATGAATGATGAATGATGAATGCTCCAGCGCGTGCTCGGGCCGGCCGAGACGGGTCGGCGCTGACGGCCGAGACGGGTCGGCGCTGACGGCCGAGACGGGTCGGCGCTGACGGCCGAGACGGGTCGGCGCTGACGGCCGAGACGGGTCGGCGCTGACGGCCGAGACGGGTCGGCGCTGACGGCCGGCCGAGACGGGTCGGCGCTGACGGCCGAGACGGGTCGGCGCTGACGGCCGAGACGGGTCGGCGCTGACGGCCGAGACGGGTCGGCGCTGACGGCCGAGACGGGTCGGCGCTGACGGCCGAGACGGGTCGGCGCTGACGGCCGAGACGGGTCGGCGCTGACGGCCGAGACGGGTCGGCGCTGACGGCCGAGACGGGTCGGCGCTGACGGCCGAGACGGGTCGGCGCTGACGGCCGAGACGGGTCGGCGCTGACGGCCGAGACGGGTCGGCGCTGACGGCCGAGACGGGTCGGCGCTGACGGCCGGCCGTCTGGACTGTTTCCCAGGCGAACGGCTTCCTCGGCTCGGGCGGCCTGTCCGCCTACCTCCCGGCCGGCTACACCCACCTGCTGCGGCAGTTCTGGCGCGCCGTGCGCCATCGCAGCCTGATCGCCGTGCACGAGTACCAGAGGCCCGGGTAATGCGGGGCGGGGTCAGGGTACCCGGCACGAGTACCAGAGGCCCGGGTAATGCGGGGCGGGGTCAGGGTACCCGGCACGAGTACCAGCCCGGGTAACGCGGGCGGGTGGGTACCCGGCACGAGTACCAGAGGCCCGGGTAATGCGGGGCGGGGTCAGGGTACCCGGCACGAGTACCAGAGGCCCGGGTAATGCGGGGCGGGGTCAGGGTACCCGGCACGAGTACCAGAGGCCCGGGTAATGCGGGGCGGGGTCAGGGTACCCGGCACGGGTACCAGAAGCCCGGGTAATGCGGGGCGGGGTCAGGGTACCCGGCACGAGTACCAGAGGCCCGGGTAATGCGGGCGGGTCAGTACCCGGCACGTACCAGAGGCCCGGGTAATGCGGGGCGGGGTCAGGGTGCCCGGCACGGGTACCAGAAGCCCGGGTAATGCGGGGCGGGGTCAGGGTACCCGGCACGAGTACCAGAGGCCCGGGTAACGCGGGGCGGGGTCAGGGTACCCGGCACGAGTACCAGAGGCCCGGGTAATGCGGGGCGGGGTCAGGGTACCCGGCACGAGTACCAGAGGCCCGGGTAATGCGGGGCGGGGTCAGGGTACCCGGCACGAGTACCAGAGGCCCGGGTAATGCGGGGCGGGGTCAGGGTGCCCGGCACGAGTACCAGAGGCCCGGGTAATGCGGGGCGGGGTCAGGTGTCCAGAGGGGGGGGGTACCCGGCACGAGTACCAGAGGCCCGGGTAATGCGGGGCGGGGTCAGGGTACCCGGCACGAGTACCAGAGGCCCGGGTAATGCGGGGCAGGGTCAGGGTACCCGGCACGAGTACCAGAAGCCCGGGTAATGCGGGGCAGGGTCAGGGTACCCGGCACGAGTACCAGAGGCCCGGGTAATGCGGGGCGGGGTCAGGGTACCCGGCACGAGTACCAGAGGCCCGGGTAATGCGGGGCGGGGTCAGGGTGCCCGGCACGAGTACCAGAGGCCCGGGTAACGCGGGGCGGGGTCAGGGTACCCGGCACGGGTACCAGAGGCCCGGGTAACGCGGGGCGGGGTCAGGGTACCCGGCACGAGTACCAGAGGCCCGGGTAATGCGGGGCGGGGTCAGGGTACCCGGCACGAGTACCAGAGGCCCGGGTAATGCGGGGCGGGGTCAGGGTACCCGGCACGAGTACCAGAAGCCCGGGTAATGCGGGGGCGGGTGGGTACCCGGCACGAGTACCAGAAGCCCGGGTAACGCGGGGCGGGGTCAGGGTACCCGGCACGAGTACCAGAAGCCCGGGTAACGCGGGGCGGGGTCAGGGTACCCGGCACGGGTACCAGAGGCCCGGGTAATGCGGGGCGGGGTCAGGGTACCCGGCACGAGTACCAGAGGCCCGGGTAACGCGGGGCGGGGTCAGGGTACCCGGCACGGGTACCAGAGGCCCGGGTAACGCGGGGCGGGGCCGGGGAGCCCGGCAGATGGGCCACTGGAGTACTTGAACATCATGGGCTGTGGCCAGAATGCACGTCGCGTACATCCTGTGTCGCCTCTGTGTTTTTAATCTGTATGCTACACGTGTAGAAACCACTCAATCACAGATCTGTCAACCTCGCCACTTGCCTGCGACTTGTTTGCTCGCTATTGTCTTCCCAAGAGCGTTTGACGTTAGAGACGTGTGGCGTGTGGCGGCTGTGCGGTCGGGGAGGCCGGTTGGCAGCCCAAGGTTGGTGCGTCACCCGGACACCCAACCTATGTCGCCTGGCTACCCCACCTATGTCGCCCGGACACCCCACCTATGTCGCCTCGGACACCCCACCTATGTCGCCCGGACACCCCACCTATGTCACCCGGACACCCCACCTATGTCGCCCGGCCACCCCACCTATGTCGCCCGGACACCCCACCTATGTCGCCCGGACACCCCACCTATGTCGCCCGGACACCCCACCTATGTCGCCCGGACACCCCACCTATGTCGCCCGGTTACCCCACCTATGTCGCCCGGACACCCCACCTATGTCGCCCGGACACCCCACCTATGTCGCCCGGACACCCCACCTATGTCGCCCGGACACCCCACCTATGTCGCCCGGACACCCCACCTATGTCGCCCGGACACCCACCTTGCCCCCCCCCCCCCACTGCACCCCACCTATGTCGCCCGGCACCCCACCTATGTCGCCCGGACACCCCACATGTCGCCGGACACCCCACCTATGTCGCCCGGACACCCCACCTATGTCGCCCGGACACCCCACCTATGTCGCCCGGACACCCCACCTATGTCGCCCGGACACCCCACCTATGTCGCCCGGACACCCCACCTATGTCGCCCGGACACCCCACCTATGTCGCCCGGACACCCCACCTATGTCGCCCGGCGACTCTGCCCGGTGTCCAGTGTAGTCCGGCGTGGCTCCTGCCCTCCTGCCAGTGCTGCTGCTGCAGGACAGCACAGCATACTGTTCTGATCTGGTGCAGTCTGTTTGGTGTTCTGTTCTGATCTGATGTGGTCTGTTCGGTGTTCTGTTCTGATCTGATGTGGTCTGTTTGGTGTTCTGTTCTGATCTGATGTGGTCTGTTGGGTGTTCTGTTCTGATCTGATGTGGTCTGTTTGGTGTTCTGTTCTGATATGATATGTTCTGTTTGGTGTTCTGTTCTGATCTTATGCGGTCTGTTTGGTGTTCTGATCTGATGTGGTCTGTTGGATGCGGTCTGGTCTGATGCGGGCAGGTGGACGTTCCACAGCAAGGGGCTCTGGTGTCACGCGCTCAACGAGGAGATGCCGTCAGCGACTGTGATCGGCTCCTCCAACCTGGGTCAGTGCAGTGGCGGGCCGGTGGTGTGACCAAACTTGACCTGACCGCTGACCTGAATGCTACTGCCTCCGCCCGTGAGGCGGTGGAGTTTGGAGCTGGTGGTCTGTGGGGGTTATGTGGGGGTTAGTGGGTTATATAGGGAGTGGTATTCTGTGGGGTCTGGCAGTCTGTGGGGTCTGGCAGTCTGTGGGGGCTGACAGTCTGTGGGGGCCGGCAGTCTGTGGGAAGTGGTAGTCTGTGGTGGTCTGTGGGGGTTATGTGGGGGTTGGTGGGTTATGTAGGAGTGGTATTTGTGGGGTCTGGAGTCTGTGGGGTGCCGGCAGTCTGTGGGAAGTGGTAGTCTGGGGAGTGGTGGTCTGTGGTAGCTGGTCGATGTGTGGAGATTGGTACGCCCACCAAAGGCGGAACGGGTCCCAAGCAGCAGAAGGCGGCCGTTAGCGGCGGAGCGATATCCCGGGCATATACGTGAAGAGGCCGTGGCGGCGGGAAACAGCCGTGGAATGGTAAGCAGGTGAATGGGCCGCGACGATGGGAAACGGCCTCCTGACATAGTGAGGAAACCCGGCAGGAAACGGGGCCCCGACTGCCGAAGGCGATTCCTCAAAAGAGGGGATTTCGATCCGACGGGGCTACGTAACGAATAACGAAAACCCTGACTTCTCAGCTACTGATGCACTGCACAGCAAGGACAAAGCCTCCGGGTGTTAGTCGCGTGAGCTGCTTCGGCATGTTTCACGAATCACTCCGCATTGGCCGTTCTCGTTGCTGGTGCCGGAACATTGCACGACCTTTGTGGCGCGTGAAGCGTGTCTAAGATGCCTTCCCGGGTGGTGGAGAGTATTGGTATGGGAACAGGGGTGGGAAACGTCGTGGGATTATGCCCCCGCAGTTGTCTCCGACCTTGATTAGCCCCTGGGGTTGCACCCCTCTGAATGCACCCCTACCCACCCGACTGCCCCGACTGCACCCCGCCCCGACTGCACCCCGCCCCGACTGCACCCCACCCAGACTGCACCCCACCCCGACTGCACCCCACCCCGACTGCACCCCGCCCCGACTGCACCCCACCCCGACTGCACCCCACCCCGACTGCACCGCACCCCGACTGCACCCCACCCCGACTGCACCCCACCCCGACTGCACCGCACCTCGACTGCACCACCATCCCCAACTACATCCTTGTCCATGCCACCGACAGAACGACGCCGTCTGCTGTCACTGTATTTCCGTTGCTGCCTATGCCGCCGGTGACAGCCATCCCCTTTGCAATCGACAGGATATCGGTCGTCGCAACTCGATTTGGAGTCTCAAGTTGTCATAGTGACGCGGCATCCCGGTCTTCGACAAGCTCTGGTGGATGAACGGCGCAGACTCTACTCGTATGCTTCACCGGTAGATGCCAGCACTTTCGAGCAGCCGGACAGATTTGTGCCGTATTGGGTTCGACTAGTCAGCCGATTTATGAGGCGCTTCTTCTAGTAGCGATGGCGACCACAGATACGCATCAGGGAACGGCGGAACACAATGATATGTGTGTATTTATAGGCGTGTGAATGTGACGGTGTGGTGCACGTAGTGACGGTGATTGACAGTGCTGTTGCTGCTGCACCGGAGATGGATTCAAACCTTGCAATACAATTTTTATGCCAGTGTTGTATGCCGACCACCGATCTTTGTCTTTAAGTTTTCATCCATCTGCATGGCGCACACAAATATCGAGGTGAGCGGAGGACGTAAGCAGAAATTGCCGGTGAATACCGACATCAAGCAACCAAACGTTTCCCACATGTCGTGCACTGCACAGCGCAGAGTTATCGCCCCTGCTGGGTTCCTGGAGCCCAAGCCTAACCCGGAATAGCAGCACTGGTGGATTTGGCCTCTCGGTCTAGGAGGTTCAAACCGGGGCACTGGTGCAACGCTACACATACCTAGCTTTGCCTGCTACACGTACCCTCTACCGTACCATCACAATCGAGTTCAGCCTGCGCAAGAAACTGAGCGAAATTCCCAACCAGAGCTGTGCTGCCGTCTAGAGAGCAAATGATCTACCATTCGAAGAGTGCTGTTTTGATTGGCGGAATTTTCTCAATATACGCTATATATTAGCTCATAGTTTTCTTAAGAGATATAGGCTCAACTCCCGGGGTTGTAATGAACGCTTAATTTGCTGCATAATGTAGGTATGTGCCATCACACCGATATGTTGTCATTTTACAGTTGCAGTTTGGGAGAAAGCAAGCCGCCGTGTACGAAGCCATATTAAAATGTGATCAATATGGATAATCTAAGGTCAAGAGGGCAGACTCGCACTATCCTCATGAAATGAAACCTCATCTCCCCTAGATGACTGCTGCGTTCATACCATTTCATCGCGGTGCCATCATACCATACCACTTATATCATTACCAAACTGATGGTATACCCCAGTCACTTTACCGAGCAATCTAGGGTGCCTGGGGCGAATACTAAATACTATTTCCGGTGTTTGGCAACGTGCTTAATATTCATTGATTCAGCAGTACATTGCACGCTATTGAGGCGAAAACCACGACCCCTTAGATTTTCTCAAATATAGTATCAAGTACGGCTGATTTGATGCTACGTCTGTTATGCGAAATATTCTTGGATGAATTGGAAGCTGTCCTACAAGGTCAACGTGTGACCACCGAATGTCAAATTGACCGGTGGCAATAGTCATCGGTACGACAGGAACGTCAACCCATACAGGAGAGAGCCATGCAATAAGCCACCACTAAACGGCCCCGGAAAGACGTGTTTTCTGTACGATTGAGAGGTGAGTGGTTCGCGCTGTTGGTATCTAGATAATACAAGATATTTGGATGATACAAGGCGCAGCCAAGCGGAGGGCCCGTCGCCCTGAAAATAGACTAGATTTAAATATATAATTCTGATAATGCTCCATTCGAACGAAAAATGTCGGGCGCCTTTAACGTGTCGAAAGAAGTCTCGGCAGAGTGCCATTTCTTCGGGATCGGAAACCTCTTAAGACACACTTGGCCGCGCCCTGTACAGTGGACGGATCCAGGGGAACTCTTCGGGCGCATGCTTCTTTCATGATCGGCACGTGGCGACACTTCGGCTGCAAAATGGCGCCCCTCCAGGACGCTGGAGTGCACTCTTCACGCCGATCGACGAGTTCTTCGGCTGATTGAGAGTATATTAGAAATGGCGCCGCCTTCAGGATAATTGACACCCCGCCAGGACAATTAGTGCACTCTCCCCACTCTCTAGTGCACTCTTCCAACTCTCTAATGCACTCTTCCAACTCTCTAGTGCACTCTTCCAACTTTCTAGTGCACTCTTCCAACTCTAGTGCATTTTCCCCACTCTCTAGTGCACTTTCCCCACTCTCTAGTGCCCCCTGCCCCTGATCCCGCTCAACGATCTTCCAGCCGATAGCATTCCTCCGGAAAATTTGGTGTCAGAACCCCCCGATGAAAATTCCTGGACCCACCCCTGCTCATGCAGTGGAACGTCGGAAACCGGACTGAGCTCCCCAGCAGCTGAGTTGATTATCCGTGAACATGAAACACGAATGTTGTGTCTGCAGAACCACAGTTTTCACATCAGAGACACCGTCCCTGGGCCCTTTGATTTGGACGACCCCCATCTGGGAACTAAAGCATGGTGGTGCCATTTTCGCTATGAACATAGGCAACACATCATATAATAACGCAGAACTAATAATACGGATTGAAAGGTAGAAAATAGCATAGCGCGTTTAACTTTTACACATAGTGATTATTTTTTCCTAGGCTTTAACGTGAAACCCTACGGAGGAGGAACCACGAGCTTTCAGTTATATTTTACATCACAGTAGCTTACCTGGATGGTTGCACATTCATATCTGCAGTCAGTGGCACAGCCAGGGGTGAAAGATAAAATGAACAAGGTGATAGAATCGGCATGCGAAGCGCGTCGGGAGTACAGGCTTTCACGTGGTGAAAATCTGAAAAAAGAAATCGTTTGAACTAGTGTATTTTTGGTTGCTAGGGTGGGGATTCTCACCCCGACCTTGGTTGCAGGGTTGCAGGTAGTTACAGTTTCCAGGTAAATATGCACTTCAATTTGAAGTTTTAGATGTAATGTATACAATTTGATAGGCTTCAACGTCGTTTTCGATTGAAGAAATCTGAAACACCTCAGTTTTCTGGAATACTGCGACGCATATTCTTCACCTGGTATTACCATTGACCTATATAAGACCTATATAATTGACCTATATAAGTCTTGTATAGGCCAAGGGGTATTACATCTGTGGACCAATGAATGGCCAGTAAATGCGAAATGGAAACAGATGAGTGGAATTCTAGGCATTGCAATATAGATAAATGAGTCTTCCATGCAAACATAGAACACATCAGGTAATTCTTAGTCTCTAACATTAATACTTTTACAATATATATTGTAAAAAGTACTACGTGCTCATCCGCACCTGAGCAAGCTACGCATTTTTCAAGGTCATTCGTGTGTACGCTTCTGGTTGTTAGTCAGTTGTTTGCAATTGTTCTCCTTTCCTGTTTAAAAGATGAAATCGACGAATAAGACGCAAATGCAAAGCCTTTAACATTCGCAGTTGGTGTAATCCTGAACTGAGTGCCTGGTGTGTCCGTCTACGCGGCATTCCAATTTCCGAAGTACTTTTACCGAACCGTATAATCAACAGTACTGCGCAAGGAATGTCCTGCGAAGGAATGAACGTGAGTAATCGTCCGTGAACTATCTAGGTCGGTAGGTGGGTGGGTAATGGGCGCTACATAACCAGTAGCAGTTGATGCACCCCTAAGCCCAAACAATCAATCAAGGTGGATGGGTAATTAGCTACCTAGTCAAGACTCGCCGTCCTTATGGCCAGGGGGAAATATGGCGATGCTATCTACCTGCCAAAAGCTGGTATTGCAGATCACATCATAGATAATCCCTTTACCTGGAATTATGAGACTTTATTCATCACGATCTGAAATGATCAGCATAAACATGATGCTTATTCATGATTGTACTGGTCCTTAAATTTGGATCCAAATGAATCATGTGCTTTAACAGTTGTTTCCAGCCGCAGGTGTTGATCTTTAGTTTTTTTTTGTAGATGGTCAGACCTCCACAATGCTAGTCCTTCCACATTGTGGAAGATGTCTGGGTCATCAGGTGGTTTTATAGTGGCTATTTTCTCCAAGGTCATGTGGTCTAAGGAACAAGGTAGATGGAGAAGTCCCTGCATGATAATCCACATCAATTAATTGCAACCACCAAATCTAATTCTTATCAGTTTTAATAACAATTGTTTTTACTATTAACACTGCCTAAGTCAGTAGAATTAAACTCACAAGCATGAGCAAATCGCAATATTCTTTGTGATTTACATGGAGCCTGCACTCAACTCTGACATCTGCCATCTGGCAGTCATCTTGCAGAATGACTGCCAGCAGAGTGGGAAACTTACTTTCCAGGTTTGGAGTTGGAGTGCAAACAGATTTCTTCTGGAGTACATTTTCATGTACATATTATTTTTATGCATGGAATCTATTTACAGGTAACCAACTTGAAAATCATATGTACCTAGTCAATACCTACCTACATAATATGTATAAGTAATATACATTGTCATTTTTGGTCACATCAAAGCATAGAAACAAAGAAGCGAAGAATGGATGGCACTGCAAGACAGGGAGTTGTGGTGATCAGCTCAGCTTTGTCTCATAACTAGCAGGAGTAATGTGTTTTCCTTTCACTGCTTGTCCCAGTGCAAGGCTAGCTAAATAAATAAATAAACAAACAATTCACACTTCACCCTTGGCTCAGAGTGCACACCTACCTACCTACCCAGCCTACATGACAAGGACCCAACACCACTACTGCATAACATGTTTGGTGGTGTTTTCTTTAATCTTGTATTTGTTTTTTTGTGTGGTATTTTTGTTCCTTCTGCATGTTTGTGTCAGAGTACATGTGGAGTCCATTCTATCCAGTATGAACCTGGAGTTAAAAAAAATGTTTTAAGAGATGAAATCTCTAAAGAAGTGTCTTAATTCCCACCCTGACTGCCAGATGACATATTGGAGCTTTGGTTAAATTAGCAAAGGATGCAGTTACATGCCAACTTCCTGAGCAATGGTAGGGAAAACTATGACAAAAGTGTACTCAATTGGTGTCAACCAAGTTTATACATCCATACCTGATACTCCTGACATGTTCACACCACACAACTAATAAAAACATGTGACATACCCTGTGAGTAGGATGTTTGTACACTGACTTATTTGTTAATTGCTGTCAATTTGGATGTGGGTTTTGGAATATAAAATGTTTAACTCTTTCACATCCGGAGGTCCACACCAACTTTGCATGTCCAGGGTGGGCAGATGTCTCCCCCCTACAGGGTTAAAATATTGGCTTTTCATTAGGTGTGAGATGTCGAAACAAGCACAGCAGGATGTCAAAATTTGACATGAAATTGGTATAATTTAAAAAAATTATGTCTTTCAGACTAAAATTTGAGTCAATGGTGTAGGTAATTATGACTGACCTTTGTCATTTGTTTTGATATTTGTAAGTTAGGAAGAGCTATATTCTGACAGGAATAATGATAACTATGATAAACTGGTAATGTATGCCATATCACATTACAGGCCATCCCTTTACCTGAAATTACATTGCAAAATTTTCATGTAACACCATTCCTTATTCGAGGGCATGCACATGCTATTTATTAACGAGATGCTATTAGAAAGGAGACATAAATACTTCATATCAAGGAGCAGGATGCTGATACTTCTTGGAGAAGGGCATAGATTGAGTTTTCAGAAAGTGGTATATTCCACCCTAATTCATGAATAATTTATCATTGCCCTCCCCCCCTAAGATCTCTAGAACTATGCTAGCTAGTGACAAACAGAAAATGGCATTGGATAGCTGGTGACAGGCTCTATCGAAAGTGTTTCAGTCATTTTTTTCACTCAGGTCAATATTCAGGTCACTGGGCCATCATAGGTCAAATTCAACTAGATCAGGTGAGACTCTCAGATATTGACACATCTCAGGACCTGTAACTGATAGAACCAAATGGAGAATGCTATTTGACAGTCCTTGAAATGTGCTATTGACAATAGGCGGTGTGATTTAAGGTCAGGTCAACGAAAACTATGACCTCAGGTCAAGGTCATGAAGTAGCCTAGTGAGGGCATGTAATGTATCAATTGACACATTCTTGGCTATACAAGCACAATGACAGTAATTTGAGCCTTTTAGCTCAATGCAGTGTGATATAATGCACAAAAATGTGTAGTGATCTCAAGTGACCTCAGATGACCTTGGTGAGGTCACTGAGAAAGAATGTCAGCAGTAACATTGAGCATAGCTTTTAACTACATGCCACAACTGTTGTGAGAGAATTCTGAGAGCAGATATGTAATCAGGAAACATTTGTATGTTTTACCATAGCCCTATAATGGGAAGGCCATGGCCGTGACCTGACCTAAGGTCAATGCTACGAAAAAAACGATATACATATTGTGGTCCCTGATGAGATCATTACATGTTATAAGTTTGAAATCAATCGCCCAGTTATTGTGGAGGTTATGTCACCTAAAACTCTGAGTGTAGTTGGGTCACTTCGTCTGACCTGGTGACCTGACGTAAGATGACCCAGGGTTAAAAATGTATGAGGATGTGTGGAAAAGACTAATGAGCAGCCATGCAAGGTTTGGCCTTGCTAGCTCGATTAGTATATGGGCGCTGTATGACCGAAGCAGTCAAAGCGCCCCTAAGCCCAAATAACTAAGCTCGATTAGTATGGTGGCAAATTAGAAGAAAAAAACTGCAGGGGGGGGGGGGGCAGACATCTGCCCCTTGGACGTGAGCGGGTTAAGGAAGATTGTATTAAAAACAATCTGTCTAAAATACTTTTATTCCCACCACCAAGCAATAATTTTTGTCACTGAGAATGTTGAGAAAATTGGTGGAAACAAATTCTTATTAATAATATTAAAAGTTCTTTGATGTACTATTTTAGTTCATGTCTGGAATGTTCAGCTCAAGCAAGGATTGACCTGGGAGGATCAAAAGCGACTAGACAGGAGGGAAGATTGCAGCTGTAAAACTGACTACTGTCATAAAGACATAAAGACATAAAAGATTAGTGCAACTGTGAGCCACAAGGGCCCTTCTTGGTTATGTCATGCTGCAGTGGTCCTCTGTAAAAGTGTCTGGTGCATCTGGTGAGTTAGCTATGCCATTTTGGCACCACCAATATTGAGGAGAACAAAGGCAGAAAGATGCAAGAGGTGGAAAAAGGAGGGGATGAGTGGTCTAGGGGTAAGTTGCTCATCTCACAATCAAAAGGTTGTGGGTTCGAGTTTCACATGTCACTGCTCTTCGCCTGTGACCAATCAGGGTGAGAGATTGGCGACTCTACATGACTCAGTGGTCAATGTGTCGTAAAACCAATAACAAACGAACTGATGTGGAAAAGGAGAGCATGTTGATTATATGTCCTTTTGCCTGTGCAGGTATATTCCAGAGGATTACACAACATTTCAGGGATGTGATTTTCTAAGATATATCTGTATGCCATTGTAGAATGACTGAGATGATGTGAGATCCCACAGATGTTGGCATCAAATCCCACAGATGCTGGTGATCCCCACAAACAATCAACCCACAGATGCTGGCTCACTTCAAGCATATGGATGTTGGATAGTGTGTTAGTCATAAAAGTTATAAAGTGTTCTGACTTAAGAGCCACAAGGGTGTTCTCAGTCACTATCCACTCACTCTGCATGGAGTGTTGTGTTTGCAGAGCATCTTTAAGCTCACCTAGTCTCAATAGGGCTCGGGGACGAGTAGTCTAGGGGTAACTTGCTCGTCTGACAATCGAAAGGTTGCGGGTTCGAGTCTCACCTATCGCTACTCTTCGCCCGCGACCAATCATGGCGTGAGAGATTGGCGGCGCTACAAGACTCAACGGTCGATGTGTCGTAAAAACAAATAACCAACCTCAATAGGGCTCAATTACTTGTTAATGTTACAAAACATGCAATTTGATATTCAGAATAGATCTTGGTTTCGGTGCTGAAACACACCAGAGTTCAGTTCTTTTCTCGAATGTGTGCATGAGCCCCACCTTGCACCCTTGAGCAGCCAGCTGCAATCAAAATATTTTCAAGTTGTAGATGATGCATATACATGATGTAAGTTTTCCCATGAAATAATGAAGTTGCTGCCAAATTCATCCAACATTCAGTACTTCACTTGAGAGGGAAACATTATAGGTGACAAACCACTAAATATTACAGATGTGTTGCAAAGCTCTACAGGTGGCATGATGGTGGTGACATCATGTGATACCATTGAATGCAAAGCACTTTGAATCTCTATTTACACATTTAAATATTAGTTGGCCCTTTGCCTACCATGCTTCTTGCTATGTAAATGTACATACATTTTTATTCTTATTTTATTGTTGGTTGTAGCTCATGTGTGGTAAATTTACCATTTTTGTTTTCATATTTTTATTTTGATGATGACAGTGCATGGTTTCCTCTTGTGAGAGGCTCCAGATAGAGCTGCTCCTGTGCTTGCTGACATAGTGCATCATTTCCTCTTGTGAGAGGCTCCAGACTGAGCTGCTCCTGTGCTTGCTGACATAGTGATTGTTTCCTCTTGTGAGAGGCTCCAGACTGAGCTGCTCCTGTGCTTGCTCAGAGGTGCTTGGAAGTCAGAGATGAAGGGAGTCGACTCCACCTTGTTTGTTGACTATGTGCTTGTCTCCAGATATTCCCTGCATAACTGGAGGTCAAGACATGTCGGTGTCACACCCACTTCTCAAGGAGCTGAAAAGTGAGTGCCCAGGTGCAGCCCACCAACATTGGGGCATTGTTTGTTGTCTTGTGCTGCAGCTGTCTGGAAAAGCTGACAGGTGTCCAGCCTCACTGCAGATAAAGACAAAACACGATACATCATAGCCTAACTCTTGGTTATAACATTCACTCCAAAAATGTGTGGTCTTTGTGAGTATTATGTACAAAGTTGGGGGACTCCCAAGCAAGGATGATCCCACCTGATTGATGTCAATTTCATGCAATGTTTAAACATATGGTGCAATTTACCTGGCATCCCAATTTCCCATCATTAACTTCCATTATGACGTCACTGGCATCAGCAAGGTGTGTCTCACCCGGATGCCTCCCAGGGCTCTTTGCATTGATCGCGTTATTATTGTGATGCTGGATGATCAAGTTGTGATCATTTCTTGGATTGCATTGAATTGAGCGTTAAGCATTAGCCATGGATATGAACTCTGATAACCGATATATTTAGGTATACCAGCCGTTTAGTTCCTTTCCGACGCATTCAACTGCCTAGGCCATATAGTGTCGCCAACCTCTCACGCCGACTGGTCGCGGGTGGACTCTGTAAACGCCGTCGGTCGTGAGACTCGAACACACAGTCTTGCGATCGAGAGACCGACGCTCTACCAACTGGGGATGAGTAGCCTAGGGTAAGTTGCTCTCTCACAATCGAGGGTTGTGGGTTCGAGTCTCACCTGTCGCTACTCTTCGCCCGCGACAATCGGCGTGAGATTGGCGACGCTACATGACTCAACGGTGATGTGTCGTGAAACCAGTAAAACCGACGCTCTACCAACTGAGCTACCGCGGCGGTCCGATCGGCGTAGCGAGACGCCACACGCGACACACCGGTTGACCCCCTGCGGCTCTCCGCCAGATTACGTGCTGGTGCTGACCAAGGACAGCCAGCTGCACAACGGCATTCTCGACGACCACCCGTCCATGGTGCCCTTCTGCCAGGTGAGAACACGCCCGGCTGGTGCGAGGGACGCGCCCAGAGCCCATGGCCGTCGACAGGCCGGCTGTGAGCTCAGCAGCCGTGGGTAAGCTGGACGACGCGGTAAACGGTACGGTCCACACCGAACACCGACATCCTGCCGCACTACCGTTGGCTTCGTGCACGTCATGGAAACCCATTATATTGGTACTGTGGTAGGGATGACGTCGGTAGTTTGTGAGGAGGTGACGTCGGTAGTCTCACATTGCTGATCGCATACAATATACTTATTTACCCTCCAAAGGTGCGTTTATGCTGCTCTTTAAGTGACCGGCGCCACCGTCTTCAGTTTCCAGATGGTACCACACTCAGGGGCACAGTAACAATTTACAAAGTGTTCCGCAATTGTCCGTTCAGTTTCTCGGAACCCCAGCTCATGTGCCCCTCCCCCTGTTCCTCACGCTTCCGTCCAATCCTGACATAAACAGCCAAGATGCGGACGACATGTGTGTCGCACAACTCGGCACTACCGCTTGGCTTCAGAATCATACGAATCGGGCAGGCAGTTGCCAAGATAGCATTGTTCATGGCTTTATCACAGTTGGTCTTCTTCTTTCACGTCACGACCTCAACCATTAAGGAAAGTAATGTGTGTGTTTGGCTGACATAGTCAAGAACTGACTTTATCGCTTGAATCATCGCGTTCGAACAAGCAGTTCCGGAGATGAATTTGCATGATTTAAGCCGTGTTCCTTGACCTTTGACCAGGCAAAAAATTAACTGCCATTTTCTGTCGATGCGAGTGAGCGAGTCCTTTGACGTTTCAATCACGCAAATCGGGCAGGGTTTTCCGAATCTATCTTGTAGTGTCCGATGCCATTCACGGTATTCCACCTTGACTAATATTCCACCTCCATCTAATCTTGAAATGCTAGCTACATATTTATGCGTAATGTACAGCATGTTTGATGTATTCGTGCTGGTTTTCTGACCGCAGGTGCTGGAGCGGATATTTCGTGAGGGCTTGGCTGGCCCCCAGTACACACCGTTCGGCCTGACCAAGCGCGACTACTGGTCGGTGGTGGAGTCTGTCTACCAGCAGCGCAACAGGTGTGTACCGGACGCCATCTTGACTTGTGTGTCTGTTGTTTTATGGGCGCTAAATGACCTCGTAGTCGGCGCGCCCTTGAACCCAAATAGTCAATCAATGTGTCTTTTGTTTGGGTCTGTTCTTGGCATCTACCTATATGTTGCGCCCCAAAGCCCTAATAACTAACTGGCATCTGCTTATTGTTTGCGTGCATCTTGTTGTTGGACTTCGGCTTAAATTCGGTTCTCCTTGCTGGTGATAAATGCAACATAGGGGATTGTGAATTTGCCGTAGAACGGCACGATATGGGCTCGGGAGTTCACTGTAGACAGCACGATAGGGGCTCGGGATCTTACCCTCAGAGCAATACGACAGAGGCTTGGGAGTTCACTGTAGAACAGCACGATAGGGGCTTGGGATCTTACCCTCAGAGCAATACGACAGGGGCTCGGGAGTTCACTGTAAAACAGCACGATATGGACTTGGGAGTTTACCATCAGAGCAGCACGATAGGGGCTGTGAAGTTTACCGTAGACCAGCACGATAGGGGCTCGGGAGCTTACCGTAAGAGCAGCACGGTAGGGGCCCGGGAATTTACCATCAGAGCAGAGCTCAGCTGGAGCTGAGTATGACTTGACGCTGCATGACCACCGCAGTCGATGCGCCCCTAAGCCCCAATAAACGAGAATGACGCGACGTTTATTGCTGCTGAATGTTGTCGTTTGTCCGGGGTGAACGAGATCAATGTTATCGGTGCGTATCTCGGCTGGTTTTCACTCACCGTGGCCGGGCTGCGGCCTGGTGGGATGTGCCGCCCAAGGTCAGGTGTCCGGGCGGCTTCCCATGTCAGGCGCTGTGGGATGTACCTCAAGGTCAGTGTTTCGGCTGGCGGGATGTGCCGCCCAAGGTCAGGTGTCCGGGCTGCGGCCTGGCGGGATGTGCCGCCCAAGGCCAGGTGTCTGGGCTGCGGCCTGGTGGGATGTACCGCCCAAGGTCAGGTGTCCGGGCTGCGGCCTGGTGGGATGTACCGCCCAAGGTCAGGTGTCCGGGCTGCGGCCTGGTGGGATGTACCGCCCAAGGCCAGGTGTCCGGGCTGCGGCCTGGTGGGATGTACCGCCCAAGGTCAGGTGTCCTGGTGGCTGGGCTGCGGCCTGGTGGGATGTGCCGCCCAAGGTCAGGTGTCCGGGTGGCCGAGCTGCGGCCTGGTGGGATGTACCGCCCAAGGTCAGGTGTCCGGGCGGCCGGGCTGCGGCCTGGTGGGATGTGCCGCCCAAGGTCAGGTGTCCGGGCTGCGGCCTGGTGGGATGTACCGCCCAAGGTCAGGTGTCCGGGCGGCCGGGCTGCGGCCTGGTGGGATGTACCGCCCAGGGCCAGGTGCCCGGGCTGCGGCCTGGTGGGATGTACCGCCCAAGGTCAGGTGTCCGGGCTGCGGCCTGGTGGGATGTACCGCCCAAGGTCAGGTGTCCGGGTGGCTGGGCTGCGGCCTGGTGGGATGTACCGCCCAAGGCCAGTGTCCGGGCTGCGGCCTGGTGGGATGTACCGCCCAGGGCCAGGTGTCCGGGCGGCCTGGTGGGATGTACCGCCCAAGGTCAGGCGGCCGGCCGGCCGGGCGGCTGACCCAGTGTAACCTCTGGTCCGGTGGCCGCGCCCTGACCGACTGACCTCTGCTGGCAGTGTGTCGTCCAGCTTCCACCACTCGGTGGAGGCGGTGCAGAAGAGTCAGCGCGTGCACACACAGCAGGCGCGCGGCCGGCTCTTTATCCGCTGTGCCCTGCTCAAGCACTGTCTGCACGTGCCGGTCGAGGCACTGGTAAGTGCTGTTGGCAACAGCTATGTGTGTCACTTGTGTGATGTAGCATAGTATATATATATATATATATATATATATATATATATATATATATATATTTATATATATACATTTATGTACATATAGGGCAATGTCCGACATTTGTGGTAATGTTCACCTCTGGCCTACTCTAGGGTAGGGTTGGATTGATGCCTTGTTTTCCTGGATCTGGAATCTTGACCATTTTGTGCTTGACTGTGACTTTCCAGCGTTTTTACCATAAACGGTGCAGCCTGAAATCATTTCAAGGAGCAGCATTCATTCTTTCCCAACGAAGGTGAACATTTTCTGGAAGAGATAGTGTTCGTGATGTAAAAGTCCATGACAAGACTGCTTTTCTAGCCAGCTTCAGAAGACAATTATTGTGGGCACTCTTTATAGCATCACACTTTGTGGTGGCTTCTGTTGTACAGTTGTCAATGTGTAGCAATTGAAGCTGTATCCGTTAGTTGTGGTTCAAAGCGATTTTTGCGGTGGGAGACGTGAATGGAGCTCGAGGAAAAAGATACTTGATCCAAAATGCTTGGAATGTTTTACAATTAATATAGTGTTTCCAACGGTATGTTTTCATGTGGGAAGCATGTCACATCAATATGCCATAGACGATGATCAGTCTGCGTAATCACGCTTCCT